>JAOEGS010014146.1:60612-75842 GCA_025447755.1 Corythornis vintsioides
CTTGGTCTAGGTGATCCTGCTCAGGCAGGGGGGTTGGACTAGATGATCTTCTAGGTCCCTTCCAACCCCTCATATCTGTGATTCTATGATTCTATGATTTCTTCTCCTCCTAGCTGAATCAGCCCATAAAATCCACAATTCCCCGTCCATCTGTCCAAATCCTCCCATTGCTCTAGCCTATAACTACCATTAAAAGCCCATGATACCAACTGTGTTAAAAATCTTCTAGGCTTTAAAATAAAACTGTTGTTTTAACAACATTATTGGGCATCCTGCAAGGATGTCTTCATCTTTCTTTTTTTTCCAGAAGTTTCTGTAATCCTCTTTTAATTCAGTTGTTTTTAAAAAAATAATACCATCTTTCTTTAAAATCAAATTAGGGTCTATACTTATTGAAATGAGAGGCATATATATGCATATATCATTCTGCCAGGACAAGTTGTTCAGATCTGATCCTCACAGAAAATAATAATAATCTGGTATATAGAAATTAGTGTGAGCACACATTTTCTATTGTAAGGGGCAAAAAGTTACCTGTAACAAGGAAAAATACTCTGCTGGGATCCTTTTTAATAAAGAAAAGCAGCAAGACACTATAGAGGTGTCAAAGTCAAAGCACATTTTAGTCACAGAGTTTATAGCTGAATTCCAACAAAAAAAAAAAAAAAAAAAAAAAAAAAGATGTTAAGGTATGGTTTGATGTTCCTGTAAGTAAAATCTGCTACACCTCACATGCTTCATAGCCATTTAGAGTTTTGCTAACAAATAGTTACATAATAATATTTTAAATTAATATACGAGTGCTTGATTTTCTTCAATAATAAATAATCCAGCAGTTCTGTAGATGATAGATATCCCTGCTCTTAGAAGCTGGAGAGCTGACACTCCAAGGAAAAATTAATAATGCAGCTGCTGCCCCTGAAATCTGGGGCTAAATTCAGTGCAGAGTTTCGGGGCCTGTGATGAGAAGTGCCTACATCCAGAAATGCAACCCAACTGGCCTCACATCTCTTTCCCTCAGTTATTGCCTGTTGTTACACACACTTCTGTATGATTATGAAGGTCTTGATGACCTTGAATTTCATTTCTTCAGTGGTCATGCACAGACATCTAGCCTGCTGAAAGAAGCTGGGTGATTGGCTCCAGACAGTACCTGGGCTTTGCCCCAGGACACACCATGTTTTGGGAAAGCTTGTCTGCAGCAGCTGACAGCACGTGCACTGAAGGTGTGCATTTATAAGAAAACATTTTTTTTTTTATAACTCTACCATATACAACAATTTGTGTCATCCACTGGTCTTTCTGCAAGTAAGCCCAGGTGATGGTCACACAAGGAGGTGGTGGCAGGCTCTAGTATTCAGGTATGGCCACTCCATTGTGTGAGAGCTTGGAGATGTGCTAAGGTACTGACTGGCTACCAGCCAGGCCCAAGCTCTCCCCACTCCACCCTCAAGCAATTTTCCAGTGCATGAGCCCCACTTCAAGACAAAAAGTCAATTCTAGGTCTGAGCATGGGCTCATAGCTTCTTTTAGAGGCATGAAGGATGGCACCAACATGATCATCTGATCTTCTGTTCCAGCATTTCAGTGTGCAGGGAGAAGGAGCAGGCTGGAAGCTGCAGACTCTGCCCTCAGCCCTGCTGCCTTCCGTGTTCAGCATTGTGTTAACCTCAGGAATATGACTACTTGAAAACCATGGTCACCCTCCCCCTGAGCAGCATGCCCTCTGCTTCCAGCAGGTTTCTCTCTCTTCTGCAAAAAGTCACAGCTGCAATATGTAAGGAGGTCTCCCCTGCCCAGACGGGGAGTGGGAAGTATTGCCCCCCAGGTCTGAGCACACAGGAGGGGAGGAGCCACACTGCTCTTCAGACCTGTAATTAGCAGTGACCTGCTGCTGTAGAAGAGTGACAGCAGCTGATGTTGTTGGTGCTGTTGGTGCAAGCACGTTTCGTTAGGATGCAGCTGAGACACAGTTGTTCAACCTATTTTCATTCAGGGAGTTCACCCTCAAAAATTATGATTAGTAATTGTAGTCCTAAACCACACAGTGTAACTGTGAAATAGTACAGCTGCCTGATTCCTTCTCCCATATAAAGGACTTTGGTTGTATTTCGTTTCTCAGTCACTGGAAAGCAATTTATAGAATTCTTGTTCTCTAGCTCTTGATTACAAGGAAGTCCAGCTCTCTGGCCAAATGTAGAGTTTATTTTGTTTAACATCCATTTTGATAAATGTGTTAACAAAATTGCTGTTAAACCAGTATTTACTAATACACCCTTAAGAAATTATCTTCCCCTCTTTACCACATCTTCACTGATACATAAACAGAATGAAGCCACTTTAGAAGCCACACTTTTGGATCTCTTCATTTAATGTAATAGACTGTAAAGTAACAGATCCTTCTCAGAACCATGGTCCTCTCCTTAAACTTTATTCTACACAGCAACACAGAGAAGTCAGGAAGGAAGCAGCTTAAAAATAAATAATTATTTTGATTTTTTTTTTTATTTGGCTTTCTGCTCGTTATCCTTCAGACAGATGAATTGCCTTTTAAAATTCAAAGTGGTATGGAGAAATTGTTTCAAAGATAACGTAAGTGGTGAGACAGAATGAGACTGAAAAAAAAAAAAAAAAAGCTGGTCTTTTCCCTATTAGGAAAAGAGCCACAGCTTGTCCCCAAGCATCTCCCTTTTACTGTTCACCAGCTGAAGGAACCTGAGATGTAAACACTTTGCAGAACCAGAATGCTATCAAGGCAGCTGGATAATCTGCTACATTTCAGCCCAGCTGTGCATTTATTGCAGGCAACCAAGTGCAACAGGGAAATATCATAAATTAGTCCAACTTCAACCAGGAGTCCTATTGTAAAAATGTTCCAGATTAAATAGCTAGGATGAGAAGTAATTTTCAACTTTACTCCATCTCTCATTTCCATGTGGATGAATGCTCAAAGTGGTGAAAATTATGCAGGATTCTTAGGTTATCTCACATGGATAAGACAGGAGAGTTTTGGTCTTCTTTCTGTTTCCCCTTGTGAAGGGAAACACTTGCTCAACATCACCCTTTCACAAGTGAAAGGGGTCTCTTAAAAAAGAAGCTTGATGGTCTTGTTTTAATGCACTCCTGGTATGTTTCTTCCCTGAAGGAGCAGCTTTTCTATAGAGGCTGGGAGGAACTCATACACAGCCACTCTTCTGCCTCTTTGATTCAGGAGAGTGCTCAGGAACCTGCCTACTCCAGCATGAAAACTGCAGAGTGTCACAAAGGTGCTGGAGTGGGCCAAGATCCAACCCTCATCCATGTATGAGATAGAGTAATATAGAAAGAAATCATTTTTCTTTGTCATACGTATGATAGTCGTGTTTCCAAACCCTGCAATTTCAAAATTGTTTAATTTTCATATAAAGGTAATCATAGTTATTACACTACTCTATGTTATGTCTAGGGAGAAAAATGAGTAGGAAAATTGTTCTGCATGAAACTACCAGATTGAGGTATACTGCAAACACATGAGCTTGTGTCTACATTAATTTACCCACTGACTGTGTCTTAAATTTCATGTCTGTTCTATCATACTCTTAATTAAGCCCTAAATTAAAGTAATTTAAAGCTTTGAGGTGGACTACTGTTTTATTTCTAGCTGTGGTACATGGAAGTGTGATTCATATGTGTGAATAAAAATAGATGAGGACAGACCTTCCCCAGTGTAAACTGTTATAGCTCCAGCAGCTTGTCTTTCGGAGAGAAGACCAGAGAAATGGCATGGAGATTTTTGTCATGATTTTAGGGTGAGCTGTATATGTGGCAAAGCTGCAGGACAGCGCAGAATGGGCTTCAGGGCTGAATTTCAGGCCTTTGTGTTGGTCTCATTTCATAGTTGTTCCTTTCTAAAGTCAGATGAATGATGAGGTAATCATGGAGAAAATCTCACAACATAGAAAGTAAATACATCCTGCTGAAGAAACAAGGTGAGGAGGTCTACTGAAGAAACTAGCACCTCTCTTTAGAAAATCTCACACTTCACACAAAAATAGCTAGTGCTCAGACGTGTGGTCAGCAGGGAGCTCTCTGCCAGGGCAGCTTCAGCACATTAATCACCTGCTTTTGATATCCAGATGCAAAGTCCAGCTCTCATGGGCATGCTCTAATGTTATGGCACTGAGTCCATAAACCAATGTATGTGGTTTGCTGATCCAGACAACATTGAACAACTTGGTTTTGAAACAAACAAATCTATTTCTAAGTGAAACTCCCTCTGCGGCACAGAATAGAAACATAATTACCAAAGGTTTAAAATCAACTTCCAACTGAAAACCTGCCACCAGTATGTCAGTGTTTCTTCTGTAAACGTTTCCCTGCGCTCCTTGAGGCAATGGTGTGCTTCTGCCCCTTGAGCAAAGCCTTTTATCTGTGTGACTGGGATACAATTTGGGCTAAACATGGGAATAGGTCTCTTCAGTTGATCAGTGCTGGTGAAAAATGATGCTAAGTATTTCCAAAACCTGTTCTTTCTTTTTAGAAAAAGTAAAAAAAAAAAAAAATCAGAATAAAAACATCAAAGATAGTTTAATTATGGGTGTACTATGCACTGCCCTCTCTGGCTTTAGGAGGAAAAATCATACCAGTATTTGTCTTTCTGAACGGCAGGAAATTTATAATCAATATCTATAAGTTAATTTAAAATCTGATGGTACTTCCAGAATATGTTTTTCTATCATCTGCATACATCTGTCTTGATACCATACCTCTCCTCACTCTCACATAATCTCAGTTTCATTCCTTGGGTTTATTATTCTTTTTCCATGTCATTCATTTGAACTGGGAACAGAAAAACACAATGCTGCCAGTAAAAACCTAAGAGTATAGATTAACTGTCACTGTATGATGATTATATAAATTACTAAGTGGCTAAAAAAAAAAAATATTTTAACATATTGTATTTGAAATCTCTTTAATATAGGAAATATTTGCAGCATTTATGACAAATTTAAATATTCTGCAGAAACTGAGCATTGGAAGAAAGAAAAATAATTTTGTTTGGCACTTTATTTTTTTAACCAGGATTTATTGTTTTCTTATATCTGTCCTTCAGTGTTTATTTCTGTCTCTGAATAAGTGTCAAATGGGAGGGGAAAATGGAGGAAGAAGGATGAAAAAAAAAAAAAGAGGAAATAGGACTTAGCAGGAATGAGAAGACTTCTACCACTAAAAATTCAGAAGTGAATTTCTAAGAGTAAGAAAATGAAAGAAATAGAACATTTTTATAAGAGTCTACAGAACATAAATTAGTTCAATTTTGTTGTTTTTCCTCATTTTCAGGTTGGCTCTACTACAAAGAAAATGAGAAAACTGTCTTTATTATCATTAATCTGGTTCCATTCAGCCATGCTATTTATCTACAGCAGAGCCAGTAATGCAAAGGGAAGGCACAATGCCTTTATATTATTATCTCCTCTAAATATGCAGGCGTTTATGAATAAACTATTTATCAGCTTTCTTTGTGGCCAATTCTGAATTTTCTTTAAATTTGCATTATTATTACTTGAGGAGCACCTTCTACTTTGACTTCAGCATATTTTCTTCTACTTCCATATGATCAAAGTGTCTTATTGCAGATGGACCTTTCTTCTACTCTCCCCAGATCTGTCACAGTTTGCCAGCTATCTCACTAAAGAAGGATAGAGTAGAAAAGTATGTGAGATTAATGTTATACTACAGATTGACACAAAGAAATAGGACTTAACTGGTATAGCACAGTACCACAGCCTTAATTAATTTAAATTGGAAAATTTGTCAATTTAAAATTTTCTTACTTTAGAATGCATTAAAATTCTGTGTGGAGAATGTGCTGTCTTATTTCAGACATTTTTCTTTTCATTCATCTAGTCTACTACCATGTAAATATATATTCAAGGTTATTCTTCCTCTCTGACTAGCCTTTGCTGGTATTTCTCACTTTCTGCACATTTTATCACTCTTGATTTTTTGTTCTGTCCTTCCTCAGTCAGGTGTTTGAACAAGAGACAACAGTGTTCACCTTTTCTCTGGGGACATAAAGCAGAACTAGATAAAATCAGAAGTTGGGTCATGTCGTGATACAAATCTACTGAGATAAAAACATCTCTATCTTTGTAAGAGTGTGTGTTTATGTATTTATTTTTAAACTAATGACTCACTGGCTATGTTGCAGTTTTTACCGGTGCATGAGTAATGCCTGGGAGTCCGTTTTTAAATGTGAGGGAAATCTTGACATTTTTTAAGGGAATTCTCTGGCGTTGTTTCTATGGTAACTTTTCTAGAGAGATTATATTTGTTTCAGTTGATCTTTAATTATGATCAACAATAGAGTATTAAATATAATTAACAAAATAAAAGAATTTACATTTGTCAAGAGCCTTTTCTGATCAGCAGAAGACCAAGGGACTGGTTGCACCTCACTTTTAAGTCCTTAACTGGGGACCTAAAGGACATTCTGTTGTTCATGGACTTGTCTTGGGTTTTTGAAAGCAAGAAATCAGGGTGAAAGGCACAAGCATGTATCATGGAACATAGATAGTGGGGTTACAGCAAAGTAGCTCCAATAGTGCCAAGTAAAATGTTTGGCTTAGTGAAACAGAAGACAAGATAATCCATCCCAAGGTGTAATTTAGCTAAAGGAACAAAACTATTAAGAACAGGGAATTTGAGATAATGACATAGGAAAATGAAGACCTTAAAGAATGCCTTCATGTGTCCTTTTTTCAGTAGCATCTTCTCCATTTGCTCAAAGAGCTGAACAGCAGCATGTTTCTGTTAATCACAGTTCTAGCTCTAAAAACTTTCAGTACGTTTATGTTTTAAACAATGCAGTACTTGAAGACACAGTTTCCTTTTTCCTGTGAAGTCAGGCCCTAGTGTGCTTTTCTCCTACAAGCAGGGCTAGGCAGTAGGAAAAGGTATAAGCTTTGATTGTGGCACTCATTTCCTGGCCTCTGAGCTGCTTGGGGAGAGTTACACTTTTATGCTCAAAGTGATTGATCCAAGTGCCAAATCTGCAGCTCTTCCACGGGCATGTTAAAGTCCATCGTGAAATCTCCATGGTACATTCAGGAGCTCTGAGGACAGGATCAGAGGGAGGATGGAAGGACTTCCAGAGGATTTTTTTTTTTTCCATAAGTACTGTTTCTCATTAATTTTCTTGAATTAACAAGAAATGTCAAGCACAAAACTTAGGAGCATCTATGTTGTATCTATTTAATTGTAGAAAACTAAATTTTTTAGGTACTTTGAGATGGTGCAAGACTCAAGACCTTCCAGATTTTCCTGAACTTTGCATTTGAAAGGGTTGTATCTGTACTATTATTGACAATTTAAAAATCCGTATTGGTTTAAGAGAAATCTTTGAGATTTATTGGAAAATGTTTTGAACAAAGTTATCATACATAGAGTAAGTGACTAAAGGGAGGGAAGATTCCAGATCTTTTATTTCAAAACCCTGAGCAAATCACACAAAAAAAACCTAATAAACAGATCTTTTCAGAAGCTCTGACTTCCCTGCTGCAATTAGCTTTGCATGAGAGGTTTGTCAGTGCACGTCTTATCAAGCTTTGGCATGACCCCTTCATTCTTTGCTCTTCCAAAACTCTGATGGTGTTATGGAAATCCAACGATAGGCATTTGGACGTAGCTCTCAGTGCCACTTGTAAGACCACTGTTTAAGGGTGAAAGCTTCTGTTCATATAAATCTGCACTGTTGTTCTTCTTCCATTAAAAAAAAAAAAAAAAAAAAAAAAGGCTTCAGTAATAATTGCTTCAAACACCAAGTGTCTGAAAAAGCATAGGAATCGTGCCTCCATTTAGTGTAAACCTCTGTTAGTAAAGCAGTGTCTCTAAAGTCTTATGAGTTTAAATGGGATTTTAATTCTATAGCAATTTGTTTTGAAATTAATTAAAAAAAAAAAATCTAATGTGTGCATGTGCATGTGCTTTATTACATGCAAAACATAGGGTAAGTACTTTTCCAGCAGTTTTTCTGGTTTCATATGTGATCCGAAGGCATAAATTTAAAGCATGTCTCTTTTAAATGATGACGTGATACATTCATTTTAGCACGCTATCACATGTGATTGTTTATCTAGGTTTTATAGCTTGTGGTTGCATAAACTGATGCTGTCACCTTCCTGTTTATGTAGCCAGAAAAGGCAAAATTTCTCAATGTTGGTGAAAGCTTATATGACTCAGAGAAGAAAAGGGACTTTCTGAAAGTGATCAGTATCTCTATAGAGATACTCCTTCGTACAAGTGTCAGGGTCTTCCTTCTCTTTTTGGTAAGTGTTCATACTTCCAGAAATGTAGTTAAATTAAAAATGCCCTGCACATAGAGCCTCTTTGCTTTACTGACCAAGGGCTTGCTTCCAGTTGAGGGGCATTTTGTCCTTTCTTCAGTAGGAGGAGAAAAAGAAGTAAACCCTTGCAAATAGCTTTCTAAAGTAAGGAATTGGGGTAGGAGTGTGTGTGGGCGGGTGTCTTTATTAGCTATAGTGAACGTGTAAGAAGGCTTTTACTGAGTGTCTGCCATATTTGACAAATTAAAGCTCATCTTATTAAAGCCCAGCTCCAAGACCAGTATTACTGGTGACATTGCTAATGCTGTTCAGACTTCCAGCATTTCTACGTGTCGCAAGGTAAAAGCAAGACCTCTATCAGGGACCATAAAGCATTGATGGTACCAACTAGAAATTTTAAATAATGTGTAGGACTACGGGTGCACAAGCTTTAAACAGTCAGACAGTGCTCTGTAATTCTGATATTTGTTGAAACTTTGTATAGCAATTTAAATGCAATCTTGATATGTTTCCATAAAAGGCATTGCTGTATTTTCCACCAAAATGGTCTTTCTCCTTAGTCAGATGTGGAAAATCGATGTAAAAAGAAACAGTGGGACTGTAAGAAGCACATAAGAACTTTGTAAACCATCTGCTTTAGAACTTTAAACTATTTATAAAAGCATTTCATTATTTTAAATTTATAATGCAAACAATTTAAAACTAATAAAAATGTTTTAACATCAGATTCAGGAAGTTGGAAGTGAGTTTCGATCAATATAATGAAGGACAATTTTCTAACATAATCTGTGTTTGTCTTGAGGCTACCAGTATTAGAAGATAAGATAGAAAGAGCAATATTTGTGTCAAAGACAGAAAAAACCACATCTTGATTTAAGATCTCATATGGATTTGCAGCACTGACTACTATCCTGAAAATACTTTTTTACTTGTAAACTCTACTAGTTTGTTTTCATCTCTAGAAAGGAGAAATAAATACTTTTTTTTTTATGACAATGTTTAAATAGCACTTTAGCAAAATCACTGATGTTACAGTAGAAAAAAACTGATACCTAGCAGTTCTCTGAATTATTGGCATGCAAAGTGAAAAATACGATCAGTATTTCAATAATAGCCAGATTTTGTATTAACAAGATCACAGTGTAAAATAATGTGTTTTTCATAATGCTTTACCATTAAACAGGTTTTGAGTTGGCATCTTTATAGAAGTTTCTTAATAGGGATTTCATAATAACAGTATTTATTCTCATGTTAAAACTTAATAATTTTATCTATATCTTATTAATATAAACCTAATAACAATGCAATTAAGCTTTCAACACTGCAAGTACTTTTTTGTGAATTACTTATTTACATAAAGCATGACCCTGAAAACTTTTACTATTGTTTTCCTCTTGCTATTCTGATTAGTTCTGCTGATTTATAATTGATTCCTCTCAGATTGAGGTCAGCAGGATTGGGCCCTAAATTACAAAGAGACTTAAACTGTTCTGAAATGTGTTTTGAAACACATACACATATGTGTTTTAAAACACCTAATGTGACACATGAGGTATTTCAAAACTTTTTTGTCAATAGTTTTCCTTCAGCTGCTGCTGCTGCTGAAATATTTGAAGGATAGAATTGTTACTGAATTAGATAGAATGACACTTTTTTGGGGGATGAAACCACTAACCAGACTGCCTCTGTCTTGTCCAGTGGTTTATCTCAAGAAAGAAGTTAATTTGCTAATATAGAACATGTCAGTTTTAATTAAATTGAATATTAAAACCACATTTCATCCAGTTGTCTTGTAACATTTTGTCTGTCAATCAGTAAGCATCACAGGCAAGTGGATCAGAAAGTTCTAACGGGCTGGTGGTTTTTTTGTGGGTTTTGTGTTTGCTTGTTTATTTTTTATTTACCTGTAAAAATCTAATAAAATGTTATTTTGTTTAAAAATGTCTATAAAGGCATTCAGTTTTATATCACTGATTACGTTTATGAGTTATCAGAATGCCACTTTTGCAGGGCTGTATCAGCCTCCTAGAAGGCTTAGCTGACCTCTTCAAACAGTTGGGACCTCATTTCACTAATGGGAATCCCCAAACATTTCTCCATCTCTTTTCTGTTTAAAAATACAGTCAAAAAGGCCAATGTGAGCAGAACACTAATCCACAGAAAAATTTTTATTCAAGTTTGTTTGATTTGATGAAGCATAGAACTATTTTATTTATTGAAACTGTATTAATGTAATTAAAATAAATGGAAAATACACTCTTAATATTTTAGGCTGTTTCTGAAGAACAGTATGCAACTTGAATTTAGTTGTAATTTTTTAACTCCAAGGCAGATTAATTAGATTCAAATCTTAGCCAGAATGAAATAATTTTCTTAATAAAGCTAAGAGCTCTAGAATTTACTTGGAAGTAGAAAGTGTCTGGAGTTGATCTTCACAGATGAGCATGAGAGGATGAGACATAAAACTTAGTGAAGTGGTTAAGATGCTGCTAAGTCCATTTGCAAATTATGGTCCTCAGTGCTCATTTCTTTACAAGAAAGGTGTGGTGGTTTCAAGATATGGGGGGTTCTGTTTTGCCATACATGTATTCCCAAAGTTAATGTAGTTTGAAAAAATGTGTATAGGAAATTAAAATTTGAAAAAGACTTTCATAGGAGTGAAGGATATTCAACTTCTATCTTAAAATCCTCTCAAACAGAAAATCCATGGAAAATCCTCTGCCACATACTTGTATTTGTATTTAAGGAGAAAGACTTGAAGGTTGTTAGATAAAAAACTTTTAAACAAATGAGATTAAATTATGGTTTAGCTTTATCATATATCCCTTAAAAGAATGAAAATCTATTTCATAGTATAGATTGTGCATGCATTTGCAGAAAACAGTTACTGAACTCAAAATTACAGATCTGTAGTCAGAAATCAAGGCAAAATGTTCAGCGTGGTTTCCAGCATCCACTTAATGAAGAGATTTTGAGAGAGTCCTGACAAATATTGCGGGTTCTCAGACAAGAGTTTTGTTCTGGTCAAACTGGAAATATGTTTCAGCTTTATTCTCATTGAAATTGCAAGATGCTGAATATTTTAAGTTTAGAAGTAGTTCAAATACAACTCGTGAATTTGGATGAATGGTCCTTGAATTTGGATGAATGTTCACGTGAGTCTTCAAAATACTGATGTTTTAGCTGTGCTAAACACAAACTGTCTCAAAATAATTTTTACTCTTGATTTTAAGTGTTTTCCGAGAGAAAGATGTGAAACTTTCTAGAAATTCTATGATGAAATGCTGCTGATAGAGGGTTTTGTTTTGTTTTCCCATTTATAAATGTATTATATTGTATCAGAAAATGTATTTAATCACCTATATATAAGTTATTTAATTGAAAATGAAATTTTATCAAATACCAGTAGGTTGACTCACAGGTAAGTGCTGTGAAGAAGTACTATGAAAACTTTAAAACCTGTGTTTAAGTTTTAAATTAGTAAACAATTGAAAATTATTTCTTCCATCTGCCAACACATCTTATGTTTTTAATGAAGAGCACATTAAACAATCTATATTTAAATAATTTGTTCCCTGTGAGATAATCCTCACATATATTTTCCATCCTTTCAAACGTTTTATTTGGCATGTGATGAAAGTAATGAAAATCACATACAAATGAAAAGTATTTTTAATTTCACTACAAATGTTTACAAATATAACTGTTAAATAGAAAAATATGTATTTTAAATAGTATTTTGCTGTCTCTTGACACTTGGCCAGTCAATTTCATGTTGAACCCACTTAGCACCAGACAGTTTTGAAGAGATGGAGTATTTGTCCAGGAAATTATAATTAGTATATTTGTAAATAAGAAATACAAACTACTAAGCTAATGGAAGTATTTATCAGTTTCAGACAGTTCATTAGAAGAATCAATATGCAAACACACGTGTCCTTTTAATGAAAACTCTTGGCGGGTTCATTTATCTTTCAATTTAAATAATACAGGTTAGTGAGCAAATTATGTATGCTACAGCTTTTACTGGGGCAGGGTAACATTAGAGGAAGAGGAGTGCTATCAGGCTGACAGAGTAGTAATAAGTTGATACGATGCACTAAAAATTTAGCTCATTAAATGTTTGGAAAAGCCAAATTTGTTTTAATCCGTGGGAATATGGAGGGTTTTTCATGAGCAGGTAAGATCATGAGAAGCACCTTGGAAATCTTATTGTCAAAAAATGCTGCTGTTGGAAGTAGCATCTTTCTCAGTCTGGAAATGGGAAGGGCCGTGGGGGGTGGTTATCTAGAGGTTAGCCTATGGCAAAAAGGCAGAAAGACCCAGTGCAGGGCAGGGTGATGATACTTCTGGTGCCGTCCTATAGGTTTAACTAAAGTGTCGCTCTGGGGCAGGGCGGGAGGGGGTGCTGCTCTGGAGACACAGGCTGCCCTTTGCCCTTCCTTGGCTTCCCCCACAGGCTCGTGTGCTTACCTAGGCGCCGTCTGCCGAGGGGCCCTGGGAGGATCAATACTGTCGGGGTAGGAAGAGAGGAAAAAATGGCAAAACTACATGGGGTTGAGCAGTGTCACTGTCGCGGCGAACCCTCTCCGCCCGCTCCTGCTGGGAAGGAAAGCACACCGGGACCGGGCAGGCTGCCGCGGGCCGTGCCCCCGACGACTGCCGTTGCGGCGGGTGTGTGGGGAAGGGGACGGCCCGGCTCGCCCCGTCCATCCCATCCCCGCACACCGCCCTCTCTGCAGCGTCCCAGCGCCGGGGCCGCCCCGCGGCTGGGAAACCAGAGGGGAGGAAGGGAGCGGGGGGGTCCCTTCCAGGAGTGGAAGCAACTTCCCCTCCCTGCTGTGCAACTCTCTCGGTTAAGGAAGGTTTTGCTCCGCGGGGGCGCTCAGGGGCTGCCGCCGCCTGAGCCGAGAGAGGCTGGGGCACAGCGACGGCAGCTGGGGGGCGGGCTGGCTGGGGGCTCAGAAAGGGAAGGGGGTTATCTGGGACCCCGGACAGCGCAGGGCCGGCTCTGCCCTGCCTGCCATCCCCATCTGTGGTGGCCATGGGAAACAATGGGGAGGAGGAAGCGAGAGGGCGCTTCAAGGGAAGGGGTGTCTGAAGGGGCACCACGCAGCCCCTTCCTCGGTCCCCGCTCTCTCTTGTCCCGCTTCTGCGCGGGCAGATGCTTCGGGGATCCCCTCGCAGCGTGTTTGTCAGCGGCGTGCTGTAATTTGAGGGGGGCGGGCTGCGGGATCGGTTTCACTATCAGGGCCGGTGCTGCAGTGGGCACCTGTGCGGAAGAGTGGCTTTAACTGGGAGTTAGGGGTGCGGAGCGCCAGGAACAGCATGTCCCCGCTCGTCCGCGCCGGTAACGCACTCGATCTCAGCAGTGCTTGCCGTGATTTATTTAACCGGTCTCTGTCACTATCCCATGGCGGGTCTCTGCACGCAGCTTTTTCCTAATTTCATGTGTTATTTGGAGAACGAGGACAAGAGGAGGAGAAGTTTGGACCTCCTTTGCTTGACACTGTATGGGTTTCCTTTACGAAGGAAAGTCCTTTCTGGAAGAAGCGTTGAGGGCTTCTTTGCTGTATTGTCATGCAAATGATTTTAGGTTTTCCTTGTTGTCCTTGTTTGATTTTATTTTTGTCTTTCCGTCATTGTTCTACCCTCCGCTTCCATCTTGCAAGAGTGGCACTAGGGAAATAAAAATCAAAACCAAAACAACAAGCCTCACAAAAAGAAAAAAAGATTTGGAAAAAAAAAAAAAAAGCAGAGGACAGCCATAACTAATCATTTTGTCAGCTTGCTGCTAGGAAGAATCTCTGTCCAACAGAGAAATATGTGGCAGGTTTGGAGGCAAATAACATACCAAGGGCTGACACTGCAAGTACCTTTATAGGTAGTCTACTTTATCGCTACATTTACTTTTGGGGTATGCATGTAGTTGCAAGCAATTCCCATAAATTAAAGCAGCATTCAACTTCCCAAAGTCAGAGCTGCCTGGAAATCTGGCTGCACAACCTGCATCCCATCTTGCATCTGTATTGCTGGTGCACTCCCAGCCTGGCTCTGGAGGTGCTGATAACGGGCTAGAGCAGTGAAGTCTGAAAAGTGGAAGGGCTCCACACCTCTGAAAAAATAATTTTTTAAGGTATTTCAGTATTTACACACTACATGCATCATTTGAGTGTAAGCACAGAAGTTGTGAAGAGCCTAAAAAGTACACTGGGGTTTAAACCATACCAGAAAGAAAACAAAATTACCATGGGCCTAAGTTTTGTTTTTTTTCCAGAGGCTTCAAAACTCAGTGCAGCTCTCTAGGTCTAAAAACCATTACTTTTAAAAAAAAAAAAAAATTGAAAAAAAAAAAAACACAAAAAAAAAAAAAAAAAAAAAAAAGATGGGGGACGCTTTAAAAAAAAAACAAACAAAAAAAAAAAGAAAGAAACCCAAGGAAAAATCCCCTACGCATCCACAACAGAAACCCCAAACAGCTTTTCCAAATGAGTGACACAGCCCGTGTCCATTCATCGCCTCACTCCGGCGAAGGGTTTCTGAACAGCCCAGACCTCCTTAGCCAATTGCTGCCAGCAACATGTGGAGGGGAGGCATCGCTATAGCAACCGGTGGATGGGCCATGTGCGGCAGCCGGCAGGGGCTGCGAGCCGCCCGATATAAGGAGGGCAGCGCCGGGGCGCGCCAGCATCCTCCGCCCGCGCCCCGCGGGGACCGCCGGGCCGCCCGGGACCACCGGCTTCCCCCCGCCCCGCTGCGCTGCGCCGCGCCGGGAGGCGGCTGCGGGCTGCGAGGAGCTCTTGTGCTTGCCGCCGCCTTTGTCTCCGCTGACGATGGGAGTGGGGGGGGGGGGGGGGGGGGGGGGGGGGGGGAGAGGGGGAAAAGCCCCCCGCTACCACCACCACC
>JAOEGS010014147.1:6265-22706 GCA_025447755.1 Corythornis vintsioides
TAAGGTTCTCCAGAGCTCAGTAAGCAGAAGGCCTGAGGAACAGGAGCTCTGCCTCTAGCAAGATGCCTCCTAGGTATCAAGCTGTGTCAAGAGAAAGTTAAAGCATCAGTGTACAGATTATTTCCTTGAGTGGGTTAGATTGGATGGAACTCAGCACAGGGTTTTTCTGAGTTCTGATAGCAGGATTAACCTTCATCCAGTTAAAGCGAGTCCCTTCTATGCTCTTTTGCCTCCCTGGCTGACTGCTCAGTGCAGGGATGTTTGAGCCTTGTGTGGAGGCTGCCTGTGTGGAAAATTGAGGTTTGGAGTGGTATGTAAATCTGGTAGTCTCCAGAATCTTTTCTGTCTGAGGATGCCCTGGGGTCACCTGTTTCAGAAGGTGGATTGGAGGAGTTCCAGAGCTGACTAATCTACTGAGAAATTTGTAAAGTGAAGAGCAAATAAACATCATTAGAATAAAAATACTGGAGAGAAGACCTTCAAGTGCTTGGATTGTGGATAGACCACCAACTTGACCACACCTAATTTCTCCCTAAACCTGCATTTTGCCACCTTCAATGATGCCCCTTTCCAAGGTCTGCTGGTTCTCATCTGACTGCCCGGATTTCAGGAACCAATTCCCTAAGCAGAAAGAGTTCTAAAGTTCACTTACCTTTGCACGTGTACTGAAGTGATATGGTAGTTTTCAAGGTATGCTTAAGAAGAAAGGTCATTTCCAGTACTGAGTCAGAGCATGACAGCTGCTTTGGGCTCATGGATTGCTTCACCCCTGCCTGCAGGGAGAGCTGCTGACGCCTCTGCATCGCCCGGTGGCTACGCTGCTGTCTTTACAAACCAGTGCTTAAAACTTCATTGCTTTCAAGGATTTCCTTGTGCATGAAACTCTTCAACAGGGCTCTGGAGACCTGTTGTGGCTCTTGACTGCATAGCTGCTCATTAAGCATCTCTAGCTAGCAAGAAGACTTCTGGTTTCACTTCAGTATTGACAGATTTCACTCAAAAGACTCGATGCCTTTTGCACGCAAGTCATTGCCAAAGTCTGATGCCACCGTGTAAGATAAGGAATGAAATAAACCATGACTTTGAGACGTTGTAAGGGGGCTGAGGGAGTCTTCTGTGTCATTCTGTGACGTGCCAGTGATTCAGTGTACACTCTCCTTACCCCTAGCAAATGGAGCTTAACCAAAAGTAAGGAATTAAAGAGAAAACTAGTGATCAGGAAGGCACTGGGGAGATGTTTCTTAATGAATAAAGAGATTAGTGCTGAACACTTAGCCAAGTAGCTGCTAAGATTGGAACAAAACTGTGGAAGAGAAACCCTGGTGATGACTAAAAACTTGAAGGCTGGGATGTAGGAGTTAGACTGTAGCAGACTGTCTTCTACAGGGAGACTCTGCCAGAACGTGGTCCTGCTGAAACACAGGCTGCACTCCCGTGTTGTTTTATACTCCCTGTGGCACTGCAGGGAGCACAAAGTAGAAAGCCTTGTTGGAGTTCAGGTGTTAACCTTCACTCCTGTACTCTGACCAACAATCAACTTGCACGGTGCCAACTTGGAGGGCGCAGGCTCGAGTGGCTGTGTGGGTGTCTTGCCAGCTGCCACTTGGAAATGCTGGTATGGATTAGAGCTGTGTGCACACATTCTGTGCTGCCTCTTTGTTCCTCTCACATGGATAGGAGCTTGCCAAAAACAAAGGACTTTTATTTATTAATTGTGTTCGAAGCTGCTTTGGGGAAAAGAACTGTTCTTGCAAATGGCAGTGTGGAGATCAGGCCTCCTGAAGGAAGTGTGGTATACTGAAGAGTGCTGTCAGCTGTACCAGAGCTGTTGAAGCATGACTTCATGCAGAAGAGAAGGGGTTTTGAGCTCTCAGGTCTGCAAGGATAGGTCTGTCTGACACTATGGGCTTCATGGAGCCAGAATCTGTTTCTCTGTGAACTTTTGCAGGCAGATGCTGTGAGATTTGTTCATTGGGACAGTTTTATTTGGTCATCTTCTTTTATCAATGCGATTAAAGGATCAGAAATAACAGGGGAGATTAAATGGTGGAGATGCCAAACCAAAGGGTTTATCCTCTTAGTGTCTGAACTTTGACCCCTGTATTTGAAAAGGGAGAAGAATGAATGAAAGATTCTTACTAAGAGGAATTAGTTTGTGTCCCTGGAGACCTGACCTGGGACTTGCTGCGAAGCAGCACAAGCCATTCAGCCCTCCCTTCTGATGCTGTAGTTGCCAAACTCATGATAAGTTATCTTCTCTCTGAGTGTACATGTGGTTCTTAGTCTACTAAATGAACTTGCTTCTGAGATTTCACAACTCTCATGTTTTGCTCTTCTGGAGGGAGGTGAGTGTTCTGCTTTCTGTGGGTCATCTGTAGGGAGTCATAAGGAAAGCAATGTAGAGTATGAAATGTCAGAAGACAGAGGATTGTATTGCAGCCCAAAATCCAGAATGAAACCCAACCTGCTCATGACAGTGCAGGAACTGTCCAGCCAAGTGAGGGGTGCTTGTATAACCTGGGCCAGTACCTTCTGGGGAGATCAAGCAGAGCTCTTAGCTTAGAAGTTGTCTGCTTTGATTTCTCCCTACCCCAGACTCACTAAGGCCAGGACATCTTGCCTTATTACTGTGGCTTGCCATCAATTACTGCCAATAGGAAAAAAAACCCAAACTAACCAAAACACGTTTTCCTGGTTTTGTTAGCACCAGATGGTACAAAACACCATGGAGCTTGGGTGTTGACTTTATTTTGAATGCTCCCAAAATGAAATTTAACCACTGTAGAAATCTTCCTTCATTGCTGAATATGTCCCAGCCCAATAAAGTATTTCTAGGTTGTCAGCTTGAGGTCAGTATTCCAGTTTTCCAGCCCCCAGATTTCAGTGTAGGGAGTGGTAAATGCAATTCCTGATTCTGATGCACAGTCCTATGCTGGGGAGAAGGACAAAGGCCTGAACAGTGTTCCATTGCTTTGTAGTTATCTTTTAGAGGTTAGTTTTTTTTGTTGGAGAGATATGTATTTTTAATCAGTGCTCTTCTGATGCCTAACAGTTTGTGGATTACCTTTTCAGACTGCCTCTCTCTACTGCCTTTGGCAACAGTTGCTGTTTTGTTGCTTTCAGTTTTGAAAACTTTACTTTGTTAATTCTGAACACTTCCTTTTGACGTAGAGCTTTAGCCTCTTCATCCTCAATCCTTGTCTGCTCATCCAGAAACCTGTGTGAATTTTCTTCATTTAGTCATGTTCCATTTGTGCTCTGCATTCCATTTTTTGGCTATCAGAGGCTAGAGTGTATTAGTCTTTACTCCTGCAGAGAAGAATGAACTCTCTTGCTCATATCCTTGATTTTTCCTCTTCCCTGTGAAACATTTGGGCATGCCTCTTATGAAAGAGATTGTGTAGTATCAAGTAGATTGAGTAATTCCTGGGAAATACTGCTGCCAAGGAAGTATCTGTAAGAGAGTGAAAAATAATCTTCAAGTGGAAATTTTACTGTATGGTGAAATTCTGTGCTCTCCCTGGTAGCAGTTTGGTGCTCATGGCTAAGAGGAAGTGTGATACAGGAAAAAACCCCACCCCAAACAAATATAATAGGAAAAATAGGGGGGAGTAGTGTATGGAGCAATAGTATGGATCAGCTGTTTGTCTGGTAGATTAGTTGGCTCAGTTATTACATGAGATAAAGTTTTCAGAATGGATTTAGTTGTGTGGAAGTAACAGCCAAAGAAGAGTGAAAAACAATGGATTTTGTTACAGTTTGTCTGAGGTCATCTGTGTTTTCTGTAAATGTTGTTCTGATGCTCCTTTAATCTGTTTTACTTTCTCCTGAATTTGTTAGGGAACTCAAATTCAGGAAATTCTTCTGAATTTGTTGGTCTGGAGCTAAAGGTCACTGTCCTGTTGGCAGAACTTTCCTCCAAACTACCACTTGAGTTTTCTGTATCAAAATGGAATTAAATGAGCTATTTTCTGGACACACAAATGGATGTCCTTTTCTCTGCCTTCTCTCCAGATAATTTATTTACCCTTCAAGACTTCTGGTAAAGTTATTACTACTGCTAAACTATATCTGTCACAATAATGTGTCTTTAACTCCTGCAGTATCAAGTGGGACAGCTGTATTCTGTGGCAGAAGCCAGTAAAAATGAAACTGGTGGAGGTGAGGGAGTGGAGGTCCTGATGAATGAGCCCTACGAGATAGATGGAGAGCGTGGGCAGTTCACACACAAGATCTACCACTTACAGAGGTATGTGAAGCATTTTATTCCCAGAGTTGGGCAAAGTTAGTTGTGTGAGAGGAACTGGAGGAACATGCAGTGGAGTTGCAGCAACTGTGTAGATCACAGATGATGTGAAAGACATGGGGGTGAGACAGGAGGGCAACAGCAGCTGGCACATGGTGCAATTGGTAGTGAGCAGCACTGGGACACCTATCCACCCCTGAAAGTGTGGCTGTTGTCCCAAGAAAATCTGACTCTTGAGTTTTTCAAAGCAAGTATGATCCTGTTACCCAGTGTTTTCATACTGTAATTTGGCTAAAGAGCAAAATGCCAGATCTCAACCTGCTTTTAGCCTCTTTTTTTTTTTTTTTCTCCTTATTTTTGTCTTTCATTGTGTAAAGAGGGTTTAGATTAACCTGCCCAGTTTAGCAACCTCTGGAAGTCATCATACTGGGGGTGGGGAGAACTCCACCAGTCCCACCAGTGTGCACATGTGCACATCTCTAGCACCTGCATTTCAGGTGATATCTCAGTGTCTGGGTCATAGCTCTTGTTACATGCAGTTCTCACTAAAGCCTGCCTTTCTATTCCCAAATTCTGCAGCAAAGTGCCAACATTTGTGAGAATGCTGGCCCCTGAAGGAGCTCTGAATATCCATGAAAAGGCATGGAATGCCTATCCCTACTGCAGAACTGGTGAGTGCTTGGGGAAGGCTTGTGGATTGATGGCTTTTTGGTTTCTTATGGTCAGAGGGGAGGGTAGGAGGGGTTAAAAGAAGGAGGCAACCAGTAGAGAAGCTGTTTCAGCTCTTAAATCTTAGATTTCTCTTCTCTAAGCCCTCTGTGTGGTCAGGAAAACAAAATACAGTGCTGTGGAGTTAAAAGAAATGCCCTTGCCTATGTGCTGTAAATGAATGACAGTGGAAAACAGACTGAGGAAAGCAGGTATTAGTTCTACTAAAGGTACAGCAGTGTGTGTGTGAGGGATGCTTTTACGTGCTCAGGTGCAGCATAGCCTGCTGGGAAAAACAATGGAAGATGTAAGAGAGGAACAGGGAACATCCTGGTTGCTTCTGGCTGTCATTGATACTGTCATTGACTGCAGAACAAGTTCTTAATGTGTCACATAATTCCTGTTGCTGAAACAATGTTATTTACAGCCTGTCAGACAATCCTTAGCTATATCCTCCTCCTCTTTTTCTACTCCACCAGTTTCTTATCCAGAGGTACAGTTAGCTTGTTTTGTCACTCTTAGCTGCTTGTCCTTAAGTTCCACACTGCCAGAATTCCACTGCAGTGGAAAAAAATTGATACTCAAATCAACTGTAAGACTTTCCAACACAGTCAAAGACATTTCAGATTTTGATGTGCTAGGAATTATAACCAAAAAAAAAAAAATCCTCCACTGAAATAAACACCAAAATAATATGAGATGGAAAGTGCTTTGTTGTGGGGGCTGGAGCAGAAGGCAGTTTTTCTGTGGAGGCTGACAAATCTGTTTAGAGAATCTGCCAGCCTGAGGTGAGTCAAGAAAAGCTCAGAGAAGTTGCTGAAACCTTCACTCACCAGTCCTGGGCAGGAGGGAAGAGCCCTGTAAGTGGTGGTGTGGTGTAGGCTGCCTTGGGCCTTCTTTCAGTTCAGGATATGCTCAGCTATTTTGGTCTTAGATGAGAAGACTCAGGTGGCCTCATGTGGATCTTTCTGCAACATAAGATGCCCTGCTGGCTTACAGCAAGTGTGGGGCTCTCTGCCTTCTCATTGCTTTGAAATTGAAGAGCCAGGGACATAGGAAAAGCTGAACTGGTTTGACTGTTGGAGTTAGTAGTACATCTGCCTGTGCCCTGCTGTACCAAGGTGGTTCAGTGTGCTGCTCTCCAGCACACTGCTTACTTGCACATCAGCTATTACAGAGGCTTTTAAACTGGAATAAAGCAGTACTTTCAGTCAACTCTGCCTCATGGTTTGGTTTTTTAAATTATAAGAGATCATCCTTCTTACATTTCCCTTTATCTCCTTGAAAATCTCAGTTATCACTTGAATATGCATATTGCATGCCATTAGCAAAGTACTGTGGACTGACAGAATTTAAATGCCTAGCTTGTAACTTCTGCAGTTGTGCACACTTGTTTGTGTCACATAGGTTGTTTTAGAGCACTTTGAATGGAAGCCTTTCTTTGCTCCTTGGAGAGCACGAACTGCAAATGAGTTTGTTGCTGTATGAATTTACAACTTCTACAGTAAAAAATGAAGTGAGGATTGCCTAGAGTTATAACAGTGGGCTGGTGCCAAGGAGAACAGCATTCTTGGTTCTTTTCTGGAGCCTGACTTTAATATTAATGTTGTTTAAATGTTTTTAGAAAAGCAGTTTGATTTGTGTTCCACTCTTCTGAGTGTCAGCATGGGTTGTGGCCAAATGTCAAGAAATTGAGAAGCTGTAACTGCAGCTGAAATGTGTCAGAGTGGCTGCTGTAACATCTCAAGTGAAGGCCTTTATTTCTAGTAAGCTGAGCATCCTAAGTTTTAAAGGACATTTCTAAAGAGATTAATTACTTTACAAATGAGCAGTCTTCCCCACAGAGAAGAAATTAGGAAGGTGAAGGAACCTGTTCTAAATCAGCTGCATAGTCAAGGCACATAGTCATGGGGAGGTGGGGAGGCTCTGGTTTATAATTACTGCTGGTTTATTCAGTATTTTGTTTGGACTAGCAGGGAGAAAAAACTTCTTGCAGAAATAATGAAGTGCTCTTTGAGATGAAGTTCATCCTCTTAAAAATTAGCCTCATCTCTGCTTTCTTGTTCTCTCCCTTCACCCTGACATGTCAATCTAAATAATTAGCCTTCTGTAAACTACTGTAAAAGCAGTTTTTGAATTGTTAGTGGTTCAGAGCAGCCCAAGGCCCAGCAGTGCAGGCAGCTGGATGTGCACCATGGGTGCTATGGGATGGTACTGTCTACAGGGTGTTGGGCTGGAAACTCAGAAATTTTAATAGTACCTTTAAAACAAAATGCTTAAAAAAAAAAAAAAAGTAAACAGAAGTAGAGTCCTCATGATAGCTTTGGAACAAGCCAGCAAAGTCCAAGTCTAGCTCCAGCCATCCTTATTCTTGAGTAGAGTTGCTAATGTACTCTGATGGCTCAGGTAGAAGAGATGCTGACTGTTACAGGATCTTTAATTGCTTTTCTGTGTTGAATAATTGAGCCTTACTACCCAGGGAGTTTAGTTACCATGAGCAGGAGAGATGCAGAGGGTCTGGTTACTGTGTGCAGGAGTGATGTACTGGCCTGAAATCCAGCATGGGCTTGCTTCAGAACTGCAGAGAGGCTTCTTATCTGCAAACTGAGAAAGGATTGGTAAAATGCCCTCAGCTGAACATCCTTATTCCATCTCCTCATCCAGCTGGCTGCAGTCCAGAGAGCAGAAGTGGCAGTACATAATTAATTTGCTGCTCCTCTGGTTGTCTCCATGGCTGAGAATTTCCAAAGGAGAAGGGGGTGATCTTAGCTGGCTTTATATTGACTTCTAGTTTTGGGTTTGTTTTTTTCCTCAGTAGTAGAAACAGCCCCCTGGGAAGCTGGAGTTGTCCCTGTTTTGTGGATAGTGGGAGGAGGGAGATGGTTGCTGTACATTATTTTTTCACTAAAATACTGTATCTCTTTCTTTTCATGTATTGATTTGTTGGACCAGTTATTACAGTAAGTATTTTTTTACTTATGATCTATGGAAGCTTGTGTCACGTCTGAAATGTTCTGGGTAGAAGCTTTTTAGCCTGAGCTAAAGGCACTTCAGCTTTTGTCACTGTAAGACCATGTAGACTGAACCCCCCTACCAACTGTGGAACATCCACAGACACTTTGTAACCAGGCACAGAGATCTCTCTTTGCTGCACCAGTGCTCAGCTCTACAAGTGGGAATGTACCATTGTTTGCATAAACTGATTAAAAGAAAGTTAGTTCATACCAATATGACCCTCTGAGTAATCTGCCTCTGAATTTGATATTTCCTTTGTACATGCTGAGTGTTGCACTGGCTTGTGCTTTTGTTTCTGCTCCCTTGGGGTGGGATAGAGTTACCTTGGGAAGTCCTTTTCTACTCTCAGTAATAATGAGAAATGGAAATTTTTTCTGCTTAGTTGGCAGAACTGTGCTTCTTATCCTTTCCCTTAACAGTATCAAAAGCTCTCCACACATCAGTTTAATATGGTTGTTGATTTGAAGAGTTGCATCCAAAGACATACTCAATGCTAGATGGGTAATCTCTTTGAAATTATTTTCTTCCTAGTTAACTGATGTTACCCCTCCTAATTCTATTTAGAGTGGCAGATACTGTCCTTTAAAGAAAAAGCTATTTATAAACTGCAAGTGTTTCACTGAAACAATGGCACTTGTTTATTTACTGAGCAACTGGTGATTGATTTGATCTCACATATGTAGTGATCAAACAATTTTGCTAGAAGCCATGATGTGTTTACACAATTCTGAACTTCCCCAAGTCAAACCCCAATTAAGTTATAATTAGGGAGTTGACTTCCCTAATGCTTATCTAGCTAATGATGACAAGTTCTATCCAAAGAATAACAAGGTTTATTTTGATGACAGAATGAGTATATGAAGGATGACTTCCTGATCAAAATTGAAACCTGGCATAAATCAGATCTTGGAACACAAGAGAATGTAAGTACTTGGGTGGTATTTTATTAATCTTTTTAATGTAACAGTGCTGCTTTCTGTGCTAGGGTAGAGAATTGCTGTGTGGAACTGTATTCACTGTGATTCTGGACTTGAAATGCTTATTGCACTAGCAAAGCAGATACTCCCTCCTGTGGGCTTCTTGTATATGCTGAATGAAGCTGTCCTCCAAACACTGGTTCTGTGTGAGCAGTTTTGCTTGTTTGGAAGATCTCATGTGTTTGCCATGGTGTACTCTATGTACATGAGGGGAACACTGGCTGTCTGCATCTCTATCAGAGTTTTTTCTGATCTTAGAATGGGGAGTGCAGTTAAATCTTGTTCTGAAGTTGAATCTTGACACTAGTCTTGTGTTTTCACTGCAGGTTCATAAACTGGAGCCAGATGTATGGAAGAATGTAGAAGCTATTTATATAGACATTGCTGATCAGAGTCAAGTGCTTCCCAAGGTATGGCAGGTCAGGAGAAGCTCCCTAGTGTGGGAGGTCTTGTGCTACAAGAGGGATAATGCACAAACTGTGTTCCAGAGATGGTAACAAGACAAGTAAGAGGATGTCTTCAAAATGTGTTGCTTAGCCTTACAGTGCATAGAACAGCATATATATGTACAGCACATGTATATGTGCATGTTCCTTGAAAAGTGCCTGACTTAGTGTTGAAGTCTGAAAGCTCTTGAGAAGGCAGTTACAGGTTAGTCTTTGCCCACTAGAAAAGGAAATCACAGAATCACAGAATGTTAGGGGTTGGAAGGGCCCTAGAAGATCAGCTAGTCCAACCCCCCTGCCTGAGCAGGATCACCTAGACCAAGTCACACAGGAACAGATCCAGACTCCACATCCTGTTCCAGAATTCTGTCACCCTTACTGTGAAAAATCCTTTGTGACAAGAAGCAGATGGGAAGCAGTAGGATAATTTGTGTTTAATCTTGTATCCCTGTCCAATAGGATTACAAGGCAGAAGAAGATCCAGCAAAATTTAAATCTGTTAAGACTGGACGTGGACCTCTGGGTCCCAACTGGAAGGTGTGTATTCCATGAGTTCAGGAGCTGTATCAGTTTGCATGACTTGATGCATAGATACTGATTCCTGATGTGATTATCTTTGTGTCTTTGCAGAGGGAGCTGGGGAACCAGGAAGATTGTCCATACATGTGTGCTTACAAACTGGTAACAGTCAAGTTCAAGTGGTGGGGTCTGCAAAATAAAGTAGAGAACTTTATACAGAAGGTGAGTGAGCTCTTGGAGGGGAGAGACATGGAAATGAGCCATGGTTCACTCTTAACCTGCTTCTGCACCTCAGCTCCTTCTAATAGTGCATCCTGCCTGGAGATACAAACTTGGAACCCAGTCACCTTACCTGAGGCAGTGCAGTCCAGGCCTCTGCCTGATCTATTCCAGCCAGTTAAAGCTGGATTGGATTTGCTGCTAGTCCAAGGGCAGTGCTAGCTAATTCTCCTGTGAATTGGCTATTAAGCTGTTTTCTCCCTAACATATGAAGGGAGACTGGCTGTTTTGCATTGTTTAATAGATGAGCCTGACAGTTGTGGTCATTTGGTGGTTGTTCTGGAATGGTGAGGTGATGTGTGAGGTGGTTTTGGTCAGGGGCAAGACATGTTTTTGTGGGGAGGTAGCTACAGCTTCAGTTATCTGATCCTCAGCAGCTGAGGATCTTTCTGGCAAGTCCTGGAGCTCTAGTCATGTTTTCCTCTCCTAGTCTGCTGCTTGAAAAACCTGTGTTAAAAAATAAGCAGATGGTTGGATACTTCATTAACTTAAAGCATGAGTAACTGGTATCCCGAGAAAAGCTTTTTTTGTG
Organism: Corythornis vintsioides; assembly: GCA_025447755.1. Taxonomy (NCBI): domain Eukaryota; kingdom Metazoa; phylum Chordata; class Aves; order Coraciiformes; family Alcedinidae; genus Corythornis; species Corythornis vintsioides. The sequence goes on from JAOEGS010014147.1 coordinate 16,988, forward strand.
GAGAGTTCATAATCCATGAACTGCAGCAGGATCTGCAGGAATCTGTCAGGAATCAGACAGTGTGATTTTCCAGGCAATGCCATGTTCATAAAATGCCTATGACTTCAGGTCAGGGAGGCTTCTCAGTAGTTAATATTGATAAACTACAGTGCTCCTTCTGCAGAAGAAATTCCCTGGTGATAGAATCTAAAGGGAATTTGAAGAAGGAATGACCATGCTGCTGCAGGATTTCAAATACCTGTAACAAAAGCCCTGAACAAAGCAGTGTCTTAAATCCCTGTCTCTTTATGAGTCTCTCTTCAGCTACAAAGTAGTTGAGTTGTTTTGATGAGAGCAAGTTCTCAGATGTGAAACTGTAACTGGTAAAACTGGCATCTCCTTCTGTAATGAGAACTTTCCAAGAGGCATTGTATAACCCTGGCTAGAATAATGATTTTCTATAGCTTATCTCCTATAAAGTGGAAATAAATTGCTCCTAACTTGAAGTAGTTTGTGCACCTTAGTTACCCTTGCTGTCAATTTCAGCTGTGAAAACAAGTTTAGGATTTTTTTTTAGGTCACTGTAAAAGAAAAAAGCAAGATAGGTGCATGTCAACCCTTTCCACTTGCTAGCTTCCTGTTTTTAGCATGTCAAGGTTTATGTTAAAAATACTTTTATTCTGTACCTTAAGGCTGACTATTGTTCTCTAAGTAAACCTAACCTGGAGCACTTGATTCAGTCAGAACAATACTGTCAAATCAAAGGAAATTACTAAAGCATTCACTAATTCAATGCATTGTGCTGGCTGCTGTCTAGGCTTGAAATAAAAAAAATAAAAAAGCATTTCTCTGGGGATTCAAGGCTGTAGATATTCTGTTAAAAGAATAAAATAGAGCTAACTCCAGTTTCCAGTTGTGGCAGCTGTAGAAAGGTGGGCGAGGGAGCTGGTTCTTCAGTGTGCACATCTCTGAATAGTGTTATGATCTGGTTGGATCCATTTTAATTGCCCTGTGAGTAATTCCCTCTCCTGTGTGTTTCATTCCTCCTCCTTTTGCAGCAAGAAAAACGACTCTTCACAAACTTCCATCGGCAGCTCTTTTGCTGGCTGGATAAGTGGGTTGATCTGACTATGGAGGACATTCGTAGGATGGAGGAGGAGACCAAGAGACAGCTGGATGAGGTCAGTGGAAAAGCAGGGCAGGTGTGGGTTGTGTGAGAAACTCTTTCTACCCAGTACAGTAGAGAGAGGAAAGACTGGAGCATTGTCGTAGCATAGTGTGCATTGTCCTTCTGCTATTTAGGTCATGCTGCTTGTGTTTTGAATGATTGGCTCTGACTCTCTTGTGCTGGCATCTCCTAATCATTGTGGATTTCTTTTCTTGTTGTTGAGCCAATACATGTATTGAACCACAGGTAATGAGGGTGTGAGTGGCAATGATTCATTTACTGCTTTGGAATCTTCTGATAGCTTTTACCCAAAGCAGAATGGTCATTTTTATCCTGGTTAGCTTCCAAAAACCAGTTCAGTAAAAGGATTTTTAGCTCTAAGTATTATAGGCAAGTAGCAGGGGTATGTAACAGGCTTCTTACCATGAGGAACATGAATTTGGTAATAATGAGTACATTGTTCCATGATTTGTGTCCTCCACTGCACCCTTCTCTTCCTTCATGCCTCAGGATATTGCATTACAGTCCCATGTACACTCTGTCCTTTGGATGACAGATCCAGGCCTCTGACACACCTGCAGCCTCTCCAGACACGCTGCCTGCAGGTCCATGTTCCCAAGCACTGCATTGGCACACTCAGCTCTAATCACTGGCTTGGATAAGGGAGGGAGCTGAATGTGTTCCATAGCAAGAACTTTTGGGATAACATCATGTGAGAATCACTACTTGAGTTGTGTTTCCTTTTTCAGATGAGAGAAAGAGATCCAGTGAAAGGAATGACGGCTGCGGATGACTAACATGACTTCTTCCTTGTTCACTGTAGGTATCTCAAGAGCCTGGCAAAACTCTGTGTTGCTCTGTTTGGGAGGAAAAAAAAAGACATTTGGCTAAGAAATTATCCTGTTTGTAGCTTCGGGCAGGCAGATCTCTATGGTATTAATTGGTTTCTAGTGAACTTGATAAGTGAGTTACTGTCTTATTTCAGAATTTTCCTATTCTGAGGAAATTCTCAGCATAAGGAAAATCTGTTGGAACATTTTGTAGATTTTACTGCTATTTTTATTTCTGCAATGCACGTGTTACTGCCATGGCTTGCAGAGAAACTTCTGTCAGTCCTGAAAGAATAAATTGGACCTGCAAATACTTAGAATATATTTGGAAATTCCTTGCAAATATGCTTGGAATGTATTTCTCACATCTTTGGTTATCAGGATTTACTAATGGGCCAAGGCCTGGAGCAGCAGCAATGACAATTTGGAAGCTTTTGATTTGTTTTTCATATATTTCATTATGAGTTTGCTAACTTGAGAGGGTGAGACTATCATATAGGAGAGCCAAATCTAGACAGTGTTCTGGGTGATAATGTGTGAGCAGGGCTGAGAATGTTGAACCTGTTCTGCTAAATTGTGTAATCAGTTTGGGGTTTGGTTTTGAAGAGTTTTTGGTAGATGTGGTATCTTATTAATGAGGGAAGGAGAGAAAAGATTGGCCGTTTCTGCAGAGGAGGCTTCTTTGTTGGTAAGTGGGGAACACAATCTGAGGGAATATCTGGAGGGGTTTCCTCTGATATATATATATATAATTATTATTTTTTAATGCAAAGTAAACTTTTTTTTTGTTTCTTCATTCACAGTTGCTCTAGTTCTTAGGGAAGGGAACATGTGGGTTTCTCAACTGCATTGTAGACTTGTTAGATTGTTTACATTGCAATTTCTGTTTGTCATTTTTAGGCTGTGTTGTCATTTCTGCTCTGGATTAGTACTGATGTAATGATGCAGAGGTGTATGGCCACTGTCTGCACTGGTGACAGTGTGTCTCACCTTCAGTTCAGTGTGACACTTCTTTCAGCACCCTGCTCTTCCAAAGTGCTTCTAAAAATGTTCTCCTGGTGTTTTGTTTCAGTTTGCAAGACAGTCGTCAGGAAGGCCCGGGGAATCCACGCTCTTGGCTGACAGACCATCTCTGGATTAAGCCTTTCTCTAGCCCATGGCAGGCGATTTTAAATCTCCCATAGCTAATTCTAGATGCCCCTTAATATTGTGAGCAAGTAGCCCGTCTGGTACTAAGCACTCCAACGTGAGCACGTGGACAAAGGAGGCAGCTCCTTGGAGACGTGTGACTTAGAGATCGCTGTCGTTACGACTCCTCCCTCCTTTTCTTTTCATTGCGTTCAGACCAATTTCCATGTGGCCCTGTTTGATTTCCAAGTGACATTTTTAGCTAAAATAGTCTTGTGATGTGGTGACTTTGATTATTTTTTTTTTCTTTCTTTTTTTTTTTTTTCACCCCTAAGAGGGATAAACTGCCACCTTTGTTCCTGGCCAGCCCTTCACCATCCTTTGAATTGGGAGAGGGAAACTGTCAGTATTTCTGAGAGCAAACTATTCCACAGAATGCTCCACTCGCACCCTTGCTCCCAGGGTAAGCAGTTTAACAGCATGTCACCTGAATCCATAATCAGGAGTAGCCAGATGTAGTTCTTGGTCTGCAATGAATTGTGGTAAGTGGCTTCTGCACAGTATGACCTTGTTCTGTCTTAGCCTAGGTGAATTCAAGACTTCACAGAAGCTGTACTCAGTGTCCCTGTGCTAGGGCCTTCAGCACCTCACTGTTGACTTCCAGCTTATTGGTAGATGGGCTCTTTGGCCCATGTAGCTGTGTTGTCCTTCAGCTGTCTGTGTCAGTCTCAACCCAATCATTATGAGAAGTTGCTCGAGATTGTGTTGCAACTTTCTGGTTCTTTATTTACTAAGACTCCCCAGAACTTACAAAGCTAAAATGATTTTGACTAATAATAATGGGACTCTCCCTGGACAAATTGGGATGTAGCAAAAGCTGGTGGACAAGTCTTGGTATCTGATTGCAGCCAGGTGCCTGGGTTGGTGGTTCTGCTCAGCAATAATATTCTTCCCACTGCAAGACTGACTAAAATACCTCCTTTCATTCTATTAAAAGAAAAATCAACTTATAAAGACCAGCAGTTGTTTTCTGGGCCAGTTATAATTCATAAAGGATACTGCCCAACAGTGTAAAGAGATCTGGTTGTTTAATGAACTCCAGTACTTGTAACTATCCTTATGTTGATAAGAGCTTTAGACAATCAAATAAGCAGAAGAGAATCAAAGGAATGCTGCTTTATTAAATACATATGAGAAAAAGCCCAATTCTTCTTTGTTTATGCCTAAAGCCCAATGTTTGATTTTATTATTTAATTTATTTTTTGGGTTCTAGCAGTAATCACTTTATTTTCCACTTCTGTATTTGGTGGCACTAACAGGAACTGCTGAATGCCAAACACAGTCGTGGCTGTATCACCACTTTTGACATTGTGTTAAATGCACCCAACTCCTTCACATTCCTAGGAACAGGAGATCCTGAGATGATCCCTGCCTGTCCTTCCTGCTGAACGAGCATGTGCTGGGATCTGAACTGCTTTCAGTGTGAAGGAAGATAAGGCACACTCTGGAGGGAGAGGATGGCAGAGGGGGCAGTTTATCCCTTGATATTTTAGTTTGGTTTTTTGCCTTACTCATGTCTAAGTGCAATAAGCTCTGAACTGTACCAGTAACTCTGGCAGGCTCTTCTCGGTGACCTCAGACGGTTTTGTGAGGTGGGGGTGGGGTTTGAGGGATTTTTAGCAATCTCACCAGGCAGAAGTAAAAACAAATTTATTATAATAGTTGAAAAAAACCCCAAATTTTAATCTATGAAGTTATTTGGGACCAGGATGTTTCATGGCATCTACTATAGCTGTTCAAGAATTATTCTAGAGTGTAGGCCCCAGTTATATTTTTTTTCCAGTTTAAAGTATTTTTACCTGAGAATTTATGCACTGACTTCTGTTTGTGATCGTTGGTTACATGTGGAGGGATTCTTACACTTGAGGACAACCTGAGAATACACATGCACACTTGTTCTTTCCATTTGTGTTACCCAAGAGGCTTTCTATCCAATGGCACTAATCGCCGTGGAAGCAGATTGTAACATTCCACCCTGCAATCCTTTTTTGATCCTCTGATTTCAGAGTAAGAGCTTTTACACAAAGCTTTCCTGATTAGTGGGAAAAAAAAAAAATGAAGGGGGAGGGAGAAAAAAAAAAATCAGAACTCCAGCCTGAATATTTCCCCCATCCGCCCCTTGCTTGCTTTCTTTCTTTCCAGTTTAATCCCAAGTGAAAGTTTCCCTCAGCCTTGGCTAGACAAGTCCCATCAAGACCTTTCAGCCTGATGCTTGGTTCCCTGCTAGTGAGTGAGGATCACCCGGCTGTATCTCCAGCAGCTTTGCCAAGAACCCCTCAGCCCTCCCGGAGCGGTCGTCACTGGGCTGTTTGTCTGTTCTAGGCTGATGGTTGTGCCGTTACCCCCCCCAGACCCAGCTCTGACCCACGCTGGGTGGGTTGGGGGGGGACCAGAGGCAGGTTCCTCGCCGCAGCCTGGGTCAGGCCGGTTTGCTGGTGGGGCTGCTTGCCCCCCCCCCCCCCCCCCCCCCCCCCCCCCCCCCCGGGGTCCATCCCCCCCGGGCCCCCCCCCCCCGTTTTGTTGGGTTGCTTGTTCCTTTTGCCCCTCCTGGTGT
>JAOEGS010014149.1:0-12531 GCA_025447755.1 Corythornis vintsioides
GGCGGGGCGTGTGGCGTGGCTCGGGGTCCGGCGCTCCGGGGGGGGGGGGGGGGGGGGGGGGGGGGGGGGGGGGGGGGGGGGGGGGGGCGGCGTGGGAGAGCGGGTTGGAGACCTCTAGCCATGGCAGCACTGCTGTGCTGCCAGCTCTGTGCCCACTCCCCACCCTGGCACAGCTCCGGGACAGGGCCCTGTCACAGCCCAGGACTCACATGGTGCCTGGCACTCCACGGGTCTGCCCACCCTGGCAATGTCCCCTCTTTCCCAGGCATCATGGCTGGCTCCAACCGCTCTGGAGACCTGCGGGATGCCCAGAAGTCCATCCCCACCGGCACCATCCTGGCCATTGCCACCACCTCTGCGGTCTGTATCCTTCAGGGCTCACTGGGGGCTGTGAACCTGAGGACAGGTGGGCTGGCTGTGCCCTGCTGGGCTGGGCTGGGGGTCCTGGTGTTCCACTGGCAGCGGGTGGTTGGGTGGGACTCTGTGTCCTCCTTGCTCTCCTTGACCACCCGGCAGATATCAGCTCTGTCGTCCTCTTCGGAGCGTGTATCGAGGGGGTCGTCCTACGTGACAAGTGAGCGTCCTGGCACCGTACGGGACAAGCGCAGGGGGAGCCTGGCAGCCCCCTGGGAGCAGCCCCCAGCAATGGGATGGGGCAGCCCTGGGGAGAGATGGGGATGGAGGGGGTGGGGTGGCTGCAGCCAGGACTTGCTGGGTGGATGGAATGTCACTAGAGGGTCCACGAGGGGTCCTGGGGTGAGTGTGCTGGGTTGGGGGAGCTCTCAACAGGGCCCGTGTGCGTCCTGACCACATTTTGCTGCACATCTGCAGCCCTCCCTGCTCCAGGGCTGCAGACGGCGCGTGTTTGTCAACAGGCAGCTGCCTGTGCTGCCTGTGCTGCCTGCGTATCTGGGGCAGCCCTGCTCGCTGCGCACGGCAGGTGACACTTCTGGGTCGCCAGCACCACCACAAACAGGATCCAGCAGCACGCAGCCTCAGCTGGCCTCCTCCTGGCACAGGGGATGGGGGACCCCTGTCCCACACCTCCCCTTCTACCTGCCACCGCGGGCATGGGCAAACACACCCCCGGTGACCCGAGACCCTGTTCCTTGCTTGTGGTGTTACCCTGTCTCCCCACAGCAGTGTCCCTTGGTGGTCAGTCAACTTTCCAGGGGAGCTGACTGTGCCACCGCAGTGCTGGCAGTCTCAGGGCTTGGCTCTGGGATGGAGCCACGGGTGATGCTGGTGTCCCACAGGTTTGGTGAAGCTGTCAACGGGAACCTGGTGGTTGGAACCCTGGCGTGGCCATCCCCGTGGGTCATCGTCATCGGCTCCTTCTTCTCCACGTGTGGGGCTGGGCTGCAAAGCCTCACCGGAGCCCCCCGCCTCCTGCAAGCCATCTCCCGGGATGGGATCGTGCCCTTCCTCAGGGTAGGTGTGTCCCGAGCCCGGCACCAAGCGCCCAGCGCGGCCACAGCTCCCCCGACCTGGGAGGTTGCCCACACTGCCAGAGCAGCCTGCCCACCTCGTCCACTGTCACCGGGGTGGCAGAGGGTGTCTGTGGTGGATTTGGCTGCAGTGGTGGTGGGAGAGTGCCGGGAAAGGTCGGGATCCCCTCCCCCACTGCTGCGCTGCTTCATTTTTTATCTCCTGCTCTCGGAAGATGCGCTCTCACAACCTCATCTCCAAATCCAACCCGACAGCTCCCCCCAGGGAAGAGCTGGCTAAATTTATCCTCCTCCTTCACCCTGCCAGCCCCAGCCCCAGCCCCAGCTCTCGCTTGCGCCTCAGCACCCTCTAATGCGTCCGGACACAGGCTCCTGGCCCCCACCCTCACGCCCAGTCCCCCAGCTGTCCCTGCAGCCGCAGGAGGAGCCACTCTCCTCTGGCAGCGTGTCCGCTCTGGCACGTGGTGCCCGGCTCCACACTGGATGTGGCCAGGCTGAGCTGGGGCTTGTCCATGGGTGGGTGTCCTGGGTAAAGGGAGGGCAAAAAAAGATGTGGAGCTGGTTCCACCAGCCTTGGGATCACAGCCCCTGCTCGGGATGCGTGACAGCTTGTGGCAGCACGTGCGCAGACCCGGTCCCCACTCCCGGACAGAGCTGGGCACACGGGAGGGTCCGGCCTCGTCGGGCTGTGCCAGGGACCCTTGCTCAGGGCTGCATGGCTTCAAGGTGGTGGAGCCCTGACAAAGTCCCCTCTCTCCCCAACACTCCCAGGTCTTCGGCCATGGCAAAGCAAACGGGGAGCCAACATGGGCCTTGCTGCTCACAGCCTGCATCTGCGAGATCGGCATCCTGATCGCCTCCCTGGACGAGGTGGCTCCCATCCTCTCCATGTAGGCAGCACGGCGTGCTCTGTCCCTATACCTTCCCGAGTGGACAGTGGGCCCGTGTTCCCCGGCCAGGCTGGTGGCATGTGCAAGTCTGCTCCTCATGGGGGAATGCCTGGGTGGGAAGAGAGAGTCTCCTGTGGGGAGACCAGGCCCTCCCTCAGATGATGCTGGGACCTGCTTGCTCTGCAGCCCCAGTTCTCCTGTCCATGGGCAGGTCACCCTGGGGCTGGGCATTGTTGGGGGGGGTGTTGTGGTCCATCTGTGGCCCCCCCATATATCCCACCACGCCTGGCTCAGCCTCCTCCTGTCTCCTGCAGGTTTTTCCTCATGTGCTACATGTTTGTCAACCTGGCATGTGCAGTGCAGACGCTGCTGCGGACGCCCAACTGGAGGCCCCGCTTCCGCTACTACCACTGGTGAGCTGGGAAGGGATGGATGGGATGGGATGTATGGTTGGGATGGGATGGGTGGGATGGGATGTGATGGGATGGAAGGGGTGTCCTGCCACCACAGCACTGCTGTGACAGCACAGTGCTCTCCACAGGACCTTGTCCTTCCTGGGCATGAGCCTCTGCCTGGCGCTGATGTTCATCTGCTCCTGGTACTACGCGCTGGTTGCCATGCTGATCGCCGGCCTCATCTACAAATACATCGAGTATCGCGGGTAAGGGCAACCCCTGGTGCCACAGACCCTGCCAGCAGTGACAGCCCCCCTGCACCTCAGAGTGGGCTCAGCTCCCTGCGGGCACTCGCCCCGGGGTGCTCAGGGGAGCTGGCACGGTGCTCCATGTCCGGAGCCATGCGCATCCCTCACGTGGCGCTGGTTCCCGCAGGGCGGAGAAGGAGTGGGGTGACGGGATCCGGGGGCTGTCCCTGAGCGCGGCCCGCTACGCCCTGCTGCGGCTGGAGGAGGGACCCCCACACACCAAGAACTGGAGGTGAGGCTGGAGCTGGGGGATTCGGGGGTCTGGGCAGGGTCTGGGGTAGGATCTGGGGTGGGGTCTGGCTGAAGTGCAGGTGCTGACTGCATGGATCATCTTTCCAGGCCACAGCTGCTGGTGCTGGTCCGTGGGGATCAGGAGCAGAATGTGGTGCACCCACAGCTCCTGTCCTTCACATCACAGCTCAAGGCTGGGAAAGGTCTTACTATTGTGGCCTCTGTGCTGGAAGGGACCTTCCTGGACAACCACCCACAGGCACAGAGGGCAGAGGAGGTGAGACCTGCCTGCGCCAGCTCTGCCCATGCGTGCCCCAGGAGTGCAGGGCTGGCCAGGAGAGCACCGGGGTGACAGTAGGCAGATCCCAGACACCACACTTCTCCAGTGCTTGGAGCACCACGGGGACCTCCAGACCCCTTCTCCTTCCCCAGACACCAGAGACGCTGGCACCAGCCAAGCACTGGTCCCAGTCTTGGCCAGCTGTTGCAGGGCTTGGCGCAGCATGGCATGGCATGGTGCCTGCACAGGAGCTGCTGGGCTGAGCAGCCCCATAGCTGCCCCACAAGCTGCTGCAACCCTGACTGTCCCCTCAGCTGGTGCCAGGCAGGGTGGGAGATGGAGCCTTTCCCCTCTGGAGTGAGAGCACCATCCCCCCTCTCCCCCCCGCACCAGCCAGGCAGCACATTAATGAGATTAAGCCCTCGGAAGCAAACAGCTTCTCTCCCATGCAGACATGTTATAATTTCTCTGAGTAAATAACTCTAATTGCTGCTCCACTGCCTGTCAGAGCCCTGGCACGGGGACACCCTCTGCTTGGCGTGGCACAGAGCCGCGTGCCAGCGCCGCTCACCGCTGGGCCGCACCCCGCCTGGCACGGAGACACTGGCCTGACATGGGGCATGGCAAGCTGGGCACCCCGCAGGGACCTGCACCCCACAACCTGCCCCCAACACCCTACACCCCACACCCTGCTTGGCCAGGGTGCCGCTGCCAGGGCATCCCTGCAGCCTCTGACCCTCCTCTCCCACCCCCCAGTCCATCCGCCGCCTGATGGAAGCAGAGAAGGTGAAGGGCTTCTGCCAGGTGGTGATCTCCTCCAACCTGCGCGATGGCATGTCCCACCTCATCCAGTCCAGCGGGCTGGGGGGGCTGCAGCACAACACGGTGCTGGTGGGCTGGCCCCGCAGCTGGCGCCAGAAGGAGGACCACCAGACCTGGCGGAACTTCATCGGTAGGCAGCGCGAAGGGCGGGTGCTTGCAGGGGTTCATGGGGGGGCTGCACTCCAGCTGACGTGGCCCTTCCCCTCCCAGAGCTGGTGCGAGAGACCACGGCCGGGCACCTGGCCTTGCTGGTGGCCAAGAATGTCGCCATGTTTCCGGGCAACCAGGAGCGGTTCTCCGAGGGCCACATCGATGTCTGGTGGATTGTCCATGACGGGGGGATGCTCATGCTGCTGCCCTTCCTCCTGCGGCATCACAAGGTAGTTCGGGCCCCCGCGGTGGGGCAGGGGGCTGGAGCTGTCCCAGCTGAGCCGTGACCGTGCCCATGCCCATGCCTCCCTCCCTCCCAGGTGTGGCGCAAGTGCAAGATGCGAATCTTCACGGTGGCACAGATGGATGACAACAGCATCCAGATGAAGAAGGACCTGACCACGTTCCTGTACCACCTGCGCATCACCGCAGAAGTGGAGGTGGTGGAGATGGTGAGTGCTGGGAGGGGTGGGTGCTGCACACGGGAGAGACAGACAGACCTGGTCACGGGGGGGACAGCACTGCAAGGGGACACAGCACCATGGGGTGGACACACAGCTCCATCGTGGAACACGGCACCATGGAGGGAAAATGCAGCACCATGATGTGTTGGTCAGCAGAGACAGGCAGAGGCTGGGAGCAGTGGGTGCAGCTCCCTGTGCCCCATGGTTTCTTCTGTCCCCTCTGCAGCACGAGAGTGACATCTCTGCCTACACCTATGAGAAGACGCTGGTGATGGAGCAGCGCTCCCAGATCCTCAAGCAAATGCACCTCACCAAGAACGAGCGGGAGCGGGAGGTGAGGGCAGGGCAGCCTGGACCCTGAGGGACCTGGCCCCGTGGTGGCTGTGCTGCCCACCGAGCTGCCCACAGCTCCATGCACTCATCCTGCTGAGGAACTGGGGCTGTGAGCTGGGGTCTGCCCAGCCCTTTCCCAATCTCCTCCCCTGACTGACCCCATCCTGCACAGATCCAGAGCATCACGGACGAGTCCCGTGGCTCCATCCGGCGCAAGAACCCGGCCAACACGCGCCTGCGCCTGAACGTGCCCGAGGAGCAGGTGGGAGATGGTGAGGAGAAGCCGGAGGAGGAGGTGAGGGGCTGCAGCAGGACAGGTCGGGGTGGGTGGCTGGTCCTGGCCCTTGCCCACCATCTCTCTTTCCTCTCTGCAGGTCCAGCTCATCCATGACAAAAATGCCACCACCTTCTCCAGCAGTTCCCAGTCCCCTGGTGACGAGGTGGAGACGGCCCCTGAGAAGGTGCATCTCACCTGGACCAAGGAGAAGTCTGTCGCAGAGAAGAACAAGAGCAAGAGCCCTGTCAGCCCTGAGGGCATCAAGGACTTCTTCAACATGAAGCCGTACGGCCCCACATCCTGCCACCCTGTCCCCATTCCGTGCCCCACATCCCTGGCCACCCCTGCCCACCCTGGCAGCAGCAGCTCAGTCCTTGCTCTGAGGAGGGCCCCGGGTGACCTGAGCTTGTCCCTGCAGGGGGGCTGTGTGGGTGTGGGGTGGGCTCCCTGTGCAGACCCGTGGCAGCAAGGGTGGGGCACCCAGGCAGTGGGGACTTGGGGTACACAGCTGGCACTCACCTCTTCTCTGTCTCTCTCTCTCCCCCTGGCCTCACCGTGCTCCTGGCAGAGAGTGGGAGAACCTGTAAGTCTGGGTTTGGCTGGGGGCCGGGTGCCAGGGTGGGGGGAGGTGGGTCGCTGCTGGTGGGGTGTTGTGACTGGAGCCCTCGGTGTTGCCCCCGGGCACGAGGGCAGCTCAGTGTGCCATGACAGCTGCTAGGCACGGTGTGAGACTCACCCAGGCGGCGTGCGGGGGCTGCGGTGCCAGCCCCTGCGCAGACTCTGTGTGCCACACGGGGTCTGTGCTGCCAGCTCCCCGTCTGCCCTGCTACGCTGATGGCAGCTTCCTGCAAACCTGGGCTCTGGCACCTGCAGGGGTGCCCCAGCTGCTCCCACTCACTCCCGCATGCCTTGCCCCTGCTAGCCGCAGTGTGCCACTGCCTGCGGGCACCGTGCATGGCCCTCTAGCTCATGGCTGCTGGTGCAGGCTCGGGGTCACCGGTATCTGTGCCCAGCAAAGCTTTCTGCACCCTGAGCTCGTGCTGCAGCACAACCCTGGACCCCTCTGGGGCAGGAGGCCAGCCTGGCCTGTGGCACCTTGGGTTCAGTGTGGGGCCAGAGCTGAGCCCGTCCCTGTGCCCACATGTGCTGTCACCCCCAGGAACCAGTCCAACGTGCGGAGGATGCACACGGCCGTGAAGCTCAATGAGGTGATCGTGAAGAAGTCCCAGGACGCCAAGCTGGTCCTGCTGAACATGCCGGGGCCTCCCCGCAACCGCAAAGGGGATGAGAACTGTATCCTTCCCGCTGAGCCGCAGCCTCAAGGCTGGCACCAAGACCCCTCTCTGCAGGGGGGACCGGGGGCCTCAGCTGCCTCGGGGCTTGTGGATGTGGGCACGGGTCTAGCGCCTGAGCTCAGACCCCTTCACACCTCCTGCCCCTCAGATGGGTCCAACAGCTGTCGTTGGCACCAGCCTGCCTGCCCAGCAGAGCCAAGGCCGATGAGTAGTGGAGTCAGGTGACATCACACCCACACGCATGAGCGCATCAGCACAGGGCAGGGTGTGGGCAAAGATCGATGGGGCTCAGCTGTCTGCTGGGGTGGGCACAGCCATGGTCCCCATCATGTTGTACTGGCACAGGTGGGTTCCCCTCAGCCCCGCCAGCTCCTGTCTCTGACGAAGGGGCTGTCAGTGCTGTGGGCTCAGCTACGTGGGCAGGGATGGTGGGGGGCTGTCCCCATGCTCCAGCCTGGTGCTGCTCTTCCTTGACAGCCGCGCAGACATGGAGTTCCTGGAGGTGCTGACGGAGCACCTGGACCGAGTGCTGCTGGTACGCGGCGGGGGCCGGGAGGTTATCACCATCTACTCCTGAAGCGGGCGAGGTTTGTCTGCACGCTGAGCGCCCCGACACCCCTTTGCACCGCGCCGGGAGGGAGGAGGGAAGGCCGGATGGCAGCCGGTGCGCAGAAACTTCACCTGGCTTCGGCCGTGCCCCTGATCTCTCCATTCGAACTGCAGCACCAGATCTTCGGGAGCATCCAGCACCAGAGCAGCTGTTCCTCATTGCAACATCACAGCACTGCTGTCCTTGTTTATATATAAATATATACAGTGTACCGCGGACTGAGCACCAGAGCCCAGCGCTGCCACCGCCGCCCAGCCCCAGCAGGCCCAGCCCTGCCGCCAGCCCCAGCACTGCTGCTCGCAGCCCCCTGGCTGGGCAGGAGGGTGGCTCTGCTGAGACGGTGCCGCCGCGCTGAGACCCCCCCGAGCCGAGCTTGGCTGGACGCGCCCATGCCCTGTGACTGCCCGCCGCCCGTGCGCTGCCTCCCTGCGCGGGGAGAAGAGACGGGACGCCAGCACCACGGCCCTCGCTGGACGCTCCTCTCCCCACCTCCAGCAGTGCCCAGGGCTCTTTGCCAGGGCGCCGACCCCCGTCCACCCCTCCCCACGACCAGCCTGGACATCCCCACCTCGCCGCTGCCTTGGCACCGTCCGTCTCGGGAGGCCGTGGGCCGAGCTTGTGAAGATGCAGCGTGATGGTTTGGAGGGGGCAGAGGGTGGGGGGCAGCTGCGGGGGTGGGGTGCTGGAGAGTAGCCATCTCACAGCACCACGAGCCACTGGGGTGGGTGGAGGGTGCTCCCTGGACCCTCCCCACCGACTCCAGGCTCTCTCTGCCCTGGTGCTCTCCTGGTGCTTGTGCCACGGTCAGGGTGGAGTTGCGGTGTCCAGGGCTGAGCTGAGGCCTCACTGTGCGTGGCATGAGCCAGAGCCTCTCTCTGACCACTGCAGCTGTGTGGCTACTGCTCGTGGCCCAGAGGGGTCCCAACCCATCCCATTCCTCACCCTGATCCCCCACCACCTTGCACTGGGGGTTTGCAGGATCCTGGCACTAGACACGCTGACTGGTGCCAGCACCCGCTCATGCGTCCGGGCTCCTCCGTGCTCCCCTCAGGCTCCTCCACTGGTGCAGCCCCAGCCCTGCTGCCGCCGTGGGGCTGTAGGACAGTCTGGCTCTGTGCGTAGTTTTAACATATGCAAAGTCTCTTTGCCTGGTCTGACAGGGCTGGACTCCACAGCGACAGGTGGCTGTAGGTGTCCTGCCCAGCCCCAGCATCAGGGCAGGTGACTGGCCAGGGCCTGGGCACCACTACAGCCTGATCTCTGCCCGGCCGTGGCAGCCCCGCACACAGACAGTGGGGCACGCGGGACAGCTCGAACACCTCTTACCTTTGGCAGCAGCTGCAGAGTCACCTCCCCTGTCTGTCGTCCTCCCTCCCTCCCCCCACCACCCCCCAGCATCTCTCACGCCAGAGAAACTGAGGCGCTTTTAACAAACGTGAGTGGTTCCAGGAACCACGTGGGAAGCGGTGCCGAGGGCAGCCAGGGTGCCCGCCGGTGCCCACCCCGGCCCCATGTACATAGTGTACATAACACAGTATGTGTATTTTTAAAGTGATCATATTTATGTTAATAGAACCAGATGAAGTCTATATATAGAGATCTATATCTATTCTGAGAGATGCAGGGCTCTGCTAGCACCAGGCCGCAGGGACAGGGAGCTGAGATGGGCAGCTCCTGCACAAATGGGCACCCATCTGCTGCACCAAAAGGCTGCAGCCTTCCCCAGCCACCAGCACCCCTGGGAAAGGGCCAGGTCGCAGGTTCATGCTCTTCTCGAATTAGCTTCTTGAAGAGTTTTCAGGGAAAAGAAGTTACAGACTTTTCTGAACTAGTTTCACAGCAGATTTGAGCTTCCACTCGAAGTGCAGCCTGCTAAGAGTTGCCCTCTCCCGGCAGCGCTGGCTGCTTGGTGCCAGCCTGGTCTGAAGGGGCAGCATTTTGCCCCCAGCCAGAGCTGAGCCCCTGCACTGAAGCGCTTCCCTCCTCACCCCCCGAACTGCTCCCCAGAGCACCCACAGCGCAGTGGGCACCACGCAGCGAGGCCGGTGCAGACAGTGGGTGCTGCCACCACGTCCCCATGGGTGGCCTGACACAGGCAGCCCCAGCTGGCCCCAGTGTCCAGCCCCTGCCAGTTCCTCCTGCAAGCTGAGTGGCTGCAGCCCTTGGCTCCTGAGAGCAGGGAGCTCCCTCTGCACGGGATGGCTCCCGTCCCTGCTCTCCCTGCAGGGCTCCTCCACTGCTCTCCCTGCAGAGCAACTCCCCTGCTCCAGGGTCAGGCCAAAGCTCTTTGGCGCCACTTGGTTAAAAAGCAGTTGGTTTGTTATTTTTGATGTTAAGAGTTATGTTTTGGGTTTTTTTCTGCTTTAAGATACTACTTGGACACACTCCCAGACCAAAACCAGGCCCCAGCTGCACATCTGTGCCTGCTCATGCCCTGGTCCTACATTTCCATCCCTCCCAAAGTGCCTCCCTTTCTCTCCAGCAGCAGCCCCAGCTCCAGCTCGACTTTCTGCCATGGTAACTCACCTATCTGCACGGCTGCGTTGGTCTGTGCCGCAGGCTCTGCTGTGGAAGCGAGTCCCAAGGGCATGGTGAGCTTGGCACTTACAGGGGGTGACTGTCAGGGCAAGCTGAGACCTGGTTTCAGCAGAGGATGATGAATGGTGCAGCCGCTCAGAGCAGCACTGGTCTTACAGCAGCTTGGCCACTTGGGAGCTGTTAAAAGAGCAAAGAGGCGTCAAAGTGAAATGTTCCTTTAGCTTTGGGAAGTGCAGTCCCCAGGAACCAGGATTTGCCAGAATCTACCTGCTTTGCCCCTTAGGGCTGGTCCTGCACCACCTCACACAAGCTCATGTGCTGTTTCCAGCCTCCCAAAGTTATTTGAGGCACTTGTGAGCAATGGGGGAGGCAGGCACAGCGACCTGCCCACTCCTCTGGTGTGCTTACTGGGTTTAGAGCACTTGCCAGCTGCTCTGCCTCTGCAAGAGATGCCACCCGCTCCCTGCAGTCACCCACCCTTTGATGCCATCTGGGCTATTGCCCTGCAGCACCGCTGGGCCCACAGCTGTGGGTGGTGCTCTGCAGCAGTGAGCCTGGTCACCTGCAGTAGCTCAGTGCCAAGGGCCCGAGTGTGCAGGCAGGTTGCATGCCACTGGGCAGCACTGGGAGTGTGCAGGCAGGTTGCATGCCACTGGGCAGCACTGGGGCGAGGTGCTGTCCTTCAGCTGCAGCGGGTGCAGCAGGAGGGGCACAAGAGCAGTAGGTACAGCAGGAGGGGCACGACAGCAGTGCTGAGCTGGCCGGCCAGCGCACGCTTCGCCGCTGAGGGGTTTGCTGCGTCGCCTCCCCAGCATCACCAGCGGGTCCCATTCCCCTCAGCACCACTCTGACCCCCCAGTAAGGCCGTGGTGACAGCTCGCCCCGGGAGTAGGCAGGCAAGCCCATTCCATCACTGCTGCTGAAATGAGGGTGTTCCCCTTCTTCATCCTCCGGCAAGAGTAGGGGCAGAGCTCTGGGCAGAGCCAGGGCTGCCTCCCCCCGTGCCAGGCAGTTGGGTTGTGGCAGAAGGGCGCTGGTTCCACGGCGAGTCCCCACACCCGGGCTGGACAGGGCCAGCCTCGGCAGACAGCGCTGCATGTTAGTTTACAAACCCAGCCCTGCACGTTCGGCCTCCGCGAGTGTTCGGTCCCCCCGGAGCACCTTCTGCTGTTCCACCTCCGTGAAGACACCGTCCTCGGGTAGACACGCCAGTCCCTCCCTGGCACATGCGCAGACTCTTGGGATCTCGTTCCACACAGGAAGGTCTTGACGCTCAGGTTGGCATCGCAGACAGGCTGCTGCTGGGAGCAGCACAGACAGCACCCGCCAGGCCGGGACGGGGGGTGCAGCACAGCCCTGTGCCAGGACGGGGGGTGCAGCATGGCCCGCAGCAGGTGCCACAGCAGCAGAACCTCGCAAGGCTGTGGCCCCCTGTGGCACAAGCCCCCCGTGGCACAGGCCAGCAGGCAGCACGGGCGGGAGGCACAGGCAGCATCCCCCTGGTGCCAGCGTGGGTCTGTGGCTGGATGGAAGGACTAAGGCTCTGCACCAGGGCAGGAGTTGCACTAGAACAGTCAAGACCCTCCTCTGTAGCAGGACTGAAAACTGGCAGAAAGACCGACTGGTCTGAGAGTTGCTGGTTACAACACTCTGTGCTACATGTGCAATATTTGTCATGAATGTTCTCACAGTCGGCTCATGGGAGATTTTAACCCCTCCGTAGCTAGATGTTCTGCGTCCATTCAAGTGACTTTTCTTCGAGTGCAATATCTCAATAGACATGTAGTGACCTAGTACGCTTTGTGTTCTAGAGAATCTGTGTGCAGAGCAATGCAATTCAGTTTAAAGCCTTGTAAATAAAACAGGTTGCAATCAAACAAACAAACAAACAAAAAACAACAAAAAAAAAGAGTATTAGGCTTGCATTTAATTTCTGTGAGTGAGTATTGTGCGTTAGCCCCAGTGCAGACCTGTGTTCTCTGTGCCGGTACCGATGGAGGAGCAGCTCCTCAGCTGTTGAATGCTCCCTGTTAATGCTTTACTGCTTTACCTGTATCCATTTTTCTAGACTCCTGTCTGCACAAAATGCAATAAATGATTTTATTACACCCTTCACTACTCGCACAGGGAGTTTTCACTTGCCAGGGTGCCCCACCTCTGCCCTGCGCTCGCCCACTGCCCTTGCCCTAGCAAGGAGCCCTGAAGAGCAGCAGGTGACAGATGAGGCAGAACAGAGGAGTGACCTCCAGCCTCTCCCGACAGAGAGAAGTGACCTCCAGCCTCTCCCAACAGAGAGGAGTGACATCCAGCCTCTCCCAGCACTCAGACAGGAGCTGCCTCCAGCCTCTCCAAAGGACCACAGTTCCCACACAGTTTCTCATCACCCTGGCTAAGATGCCCGGCCCACCTGGGAAAGAACAACTCCATGTATCAGTACAGGCTGGGGGCTGATGTACTAGAGAGCAGCTCTGGAGAAAGAGACCTGGGGGT
>JAOEGS010014151.1:0-10862 GCA_025447755.1 Corythornis vintsioides
GGGGGGGGGGGGGGGGGGGGGGTTGGGGGGGAGAGGGGGGGGGGGGGTGGCCCCCTGCTCTCCCCCCCCCCCCCCCCCCCCCCCTTTTTTTCAGACTGGTATTGACAGTAAGGAGGAGCACGACCATGCCAAAGCCATCCTGCTGGAGATGGGTGAATTCTTTCAGATCCAGGTATGGGGTGGCTCCCTGTCCCTTGGTGCCTGCACCGTGCTGGTTATGGCACCTGGGTGATTTCACCTCTATGCAGGATGATTTCCTGGACTGCTTTGGGGACCCAGAGCTGACGGGGAAGGTTGGCACTGACATCCAGGACAACAAGTGCAGCTGGCTGGTGGTGGAGTGTCTCCGTCGGGTCACGCCAGAGCAGAGGCAGATCCTGGAGGTACTAGGCTGACAGACTCAAAGGGGAGAGGCAGCATGGAACACAGGGTCTGGGGGAGTGCAGTGCTGTAACCTACACCCAAAACACCACCTGCCACCCCTCTGTGGCTCTGGGTTTTGCTGCTGCCTGGCTGGAGGGAGGATTGGGGGGTCTGGGGTGTGCAAGACACGAGCAGGGAGAATATGATTTGACTCCTGCCATGCTCTCCACCAGCCCTGGCCAGCAGCTGGGCCTCATCCTGGCTTCTTCTGGTGTCTTCTCAGGAGAACTATGGCCGCAAGGAGCCCGAGAAGGTGGCCAAGGTGAAGGAGCTCTATGAGACTCTGGGCATGAGGGCTGCATTCCAGGAGTACGAGGAGAGCAGCTACCGGCGCCTGCAGGAGCTGATCCAAACCCACAGCACTCACCTCCCCAAGGAGATCTTTCTTGGCCTAGCTCGGAAGATCTACAAGCGCCAGAAGTGAAGGGGGGATGGGGAGCCTGTCCCTGGACTGCTTGGCCTGGGGGAAGAGGCCTGGAGGAGGGGGGGGAGTTGCCCCCGTGGGGCTGCGGTTGCTTGGAGCTGGTACTGGCCCCGCAGGCTGGTATAGGAGGAGCAGGGGCTGTTTCTGGACTGTGTGTGGGGGCTGTCGGGGGGCGTTTGTGTGTCGTAGATCCCCTGACATCCTGTGTGTCAATAAAGACGAGTTACCTGCTGCCACTGTCGGCTGCGGGATGGAGACAGTTGGGGTGAGGGGCTGGGGCTGCCACCCCCTTCCCCCCCCCCTCCCGGCGCTGTCTGCCCTCGGGCAGAGTGGGGCGGAGCAACCTCCCCTAATCCTACCTCCCCCATCCCCCCTCTCTCCCTTCCTAATCCCGCCTCCCTTTCCCGCATCCCGCCTCCCGGGAGGGATGGGAACCGGGGCGGGGTCGGGGCTCCTCCCTCCCGCCAGCCGCAGTCGCCGCCGCAGCGCGACGAGGTGAGTGGGGCTGTGGCCGGGCTCGGGGGGCTGTGGTGCGGGGGTCCCTCTGCGCTCCAGGCGGCAGCAGCGGGGTGAGGAGGGGGCGGCTGCATCCCGGTGACCGCCGCGGGGCCGCTGGCGCTCCCACCTATGCGGCCGAGGGATGCTCCGGGCTGGGTCCCGTCGCTGCCCGGGCCCGGAGCTGCTCGTCCGAGGTCACCGGCAGATGTCCGGGTCCGGAGCCTTCCCCAGGACGCGGCAGGACCGGGCGATGCTCGGGATGCGGCTGCCGGCACTGCGGCTTCTCGGAGCCCGAGCGGCTCCTGCGTTGGGCCGGCGGTGCCAGGGCCCCAGCGCCGGCCGTGCCACCCTCCCGGGGCCAGCAGCCCACCCGTGGCTGAGGTTTCAAGGGCGTTTTCTCCTTGACAGCTCCTCGACCCTCGAGGGGATTCAGCCCCTGAGCTGCCCGAGCTCAGCCCCCGGCTCTCCAGCCACCAGTGCCAGGCTGGGCAGCTCAGTGGGGAGCTGTGGGGCAGCCCCTCTCTGCTGGGTGGATTCCTGTCTCTGAATGTAGTGCCCCTCTCCCCGGTCCCTGGCAGCCAGACGTCACTTGCTTTGTGGCTGCCACAAGGTCACTGCCAGCTCTTTTCCCCTGTCTGTTCTCCTCCAGGCTGGCCCCGTGGTCTGCCCCACCGACCCTGGGGGTGTTTGACGCCTGCAGGGAGCTGGATGGTCTGAAGGGAGGAGCTGAGGGGCTC
The DNA here is from genome assembly GCA_025447755.1 of Corythornis vintsioides. Lineage (NCBI taxonomy): Eukaryota > Metazoa > Chordata > Aves > Coraciiformes > Alcedinidae > Corythornis > Corythornis vintsioides. The sequence continues at coordinate 2,083 of JAOEGS010014151.1, forward strand.
TGAGCAGCCCCATTAGTGAAGCAGCATCATGCTGGCTCCGAAGAAAGGCCTGCTGTGCAACCTCAACCACATCCATCTGCAGCACATCTCTCTGGGGCTGCACCTCTCCCGCCACCCCGAGCTCCAGGAGACCTCTGGCTCCAGAGGTGGAGGAGAGCAGACTGGCTGCAGCAACTGCTCAGAGACCTGTGAGCAAGTGGATGCCAATTCCAACAACCCCTCCCTGAAATGTCGCTGTTGTGAGTCCCACACTCAGCAGCCACTGACGTTGGATCTTCAGAACCAGGCAGCTCAGGAGGATTTCCCGTGCCTGGATGCTGGGGGGGAGGAGGAGGAGGTGGCTTCCCCTTGTGATCCTCCTGGGGATCTGGCCTCCTCGTCCTCCTCCTCTGTCAGTAGCTGCTCCGACTTCAGTTTGGATGACTCCCCTGTCTCTGTGTACTGCAAGGGCTTCTCTGGAGAGGAGTCTCAGTCCCCTCAGACTCAGCCCAACCTCATCCCCAGAGAAGATGCCCAGGATGACCAGTCCCAGGCTGGTGAGGGCAGGACGGGTGATGGAAGAGATGCCAACTTCAACCCCCAGGTGCTCCAGAGCCCAGATGCCCTGGCTGGAGGGAGCCCAGACAGTCTCTGCAGCGGCAGCTCCCGCTGTGACAATACCCCTCCCAGCACGGGGGTGGAGGAAACCACCAGCATCTGCTCCGACCTCGACTCTAACTGCAACCCCCTCCCTGAACCCGTGCCCCCGGCACTGCCCTTGCTGGACCACTGGGATCCAGGGCTGAGCAGAGCTCCCGAGCCTCAGACCCGGGCTGGCCGAGTCCCCCCGCCCGTGCCCCCGCGGCCGCGCAGATGGCTGCAGGTTCTCAACGGGCGCAGAGCAGAGCCACCCCTCCCGCCCCCCAGGCCACTGGAGCCAGGTCTGGGTGACCTCCCCAGAGAAGTGGGCAAGAAAACCATCACCTCCTTCCACGAGCTGGCCCAGAAGAGGAAGAAGAACAGCACGGGGCTCGCTCTTGCCCAGGCCAGGGCTGACCGGAGTGACTGGCTGATCGTCTTCTCCCCTGACACGGAGCTGCCACCCGCCAGCGAGCTCCTCTCGGGGGCCACGGGCCAGGAGCCCCCCCAGCCCCAGCAGGACTGGCTGGTGAGACCTCCCAGCTCCAGGCAGAGAGAAGTGACAACGTTCAAGGAGCTGCGGTACCGCAGCACTGCCAACAAGCCCAAGGGGCAGCCGGCTGGCGAGTGGGCAGAGCTGGGGACAGCTCTGCACCCCTCTGCACCCCTTCAGCTGGCCCCAGGCTGCGACAGCTCGGGCTGGGCACCACCCGCTCCTTTGGCTGGACAGTTGCTGGCACCTATGGACAGCCACCAGCTGAAGAGGAGGAGATCCCGGCCGGGACTGCAGCCCATTGCCGAGGGGCAGGCGGAGGAGGGAGGGCTGCAGAGCTGCTTTCCAGGGGAGCAGGGGCCGGGTACAGACGCCCTGGTTTGGAGGCTCGAAGGACCTGGCGGGGACCCCTGGGTGCCAGGGACGCTGGAGAGAGGAGACGGGACCTGCCAGGAGGGTAAGGACTCGGGGCTTTGCCAGGCAGGGTGTGCAGATGTCACCCGTGCGGGTCCCGAGGGGAGCAGCGGGAGCTGCAGCAGCCGCGCCTGGGGCCGCCCGAGCCCGGCCGGGCACCGGCCCCTCCTCATCCCGCCGGGCCCTTCCTCTTCCCTGTCCCTCCCCGCGGGGACGGGGCCCGCCCCGCTCCGCTGCCCTTCGCCCCGCCGCGGCCTCCGCCTCCATGGGCGAGCGCGACCCGGCTCCGGTCCCCGGTGAGCGGCACGGGGGGTACTGGGCCTCGCCGCACCCACCCCTCCCGGGCAGCGGGGAACCGGCCCCCGGGAGCACGGCCACGGCTCCGCCTGACGCCGCCGCCCCCCCGCTCTCTCCAGCCAGGCCCTCGCTCTGCAACGCGGGACCCGCCCGGCCGGGCTCGGGGAGCTCGGAGCGGCTCCGGCGGCCCGGGGAGGAGCCGAAGAAAGGTAACGGCCCCGCGGCACCGGCCCCGCCGCCACGCCCGGGGCTGGAGCGGGAGCCCCGGCAGGGCTGCGGCGGGGTGGGGAGCGTGGGAGCGGGCTCGGAGGTGGAGACCCCCCCTGCGGCACCGGGGAGGGGCTCGGGGCTCGGCCGGGGGCGGGGCCAGGTGGGGCCGGTCCCTGGTCGCCCCTTGGCAGATGGTGCTGTGGAGCCTGCGAACGGGGCGGGGCTGGGGCTGCGCCACCATCTCGGGAACACCTTGAGGGTCTCCTGCCTACCTCTCCATCCTGGCCTTATCCCCTTGGAAACGGCGGGTCCTTCATCCCTGCACCGGAAAGCTACAGGTTTCCATGCAACACCAACCCGGGATGCTCAGTTACCCGGGCCCGCTGCTCCCTGGCCCCTCCAGGCCTCCCTGTCCAGAGCTCCTTCTCGCTGCCGCCAGCTCCGTGCTGCTGAGGGGTCCAGGCAAGTGCCCAGAGGTGGTGGCAGCGGGTGCCACGTTGACATCTCCTCTCTGTCTTCTGCTAGCCCTGCTGATCACCATCAGCACAGCCGTGGACAAGATCATCGCCCACTTCAGCACTGCACGGAACCTGGTACAGAAGGTGAGGCACTGGGAAGAGGCTCTGGGCAGAGGTTCTGTCTGGGCTGAGGTTGGGCAAGAGGGGCTTTAGAGCTGCAAGGGGAGGATCCTGCAATCCCACCCTGCAGGATCAGTTCACCTCTCCTCTCCTCGCTTCAGGCCCAGCTGGGAGACAGCCGGCTCAGCCCAGACGTGGGTTACCTGCTGCTGCACACCCTCTGCCCTGTGCTCTATGCCCTGGTGGAGGATGGCTTGAAGCCCTTCCAGAAGGATGTTATCACAGGCCAGAGGAAAAATTCCCCCTGGAGCGTGGTGGAAGCCTCTGTGAAGACAGGTCAATGTGAGGAACACCCTCCTGTATCTCAAGGTGTTTGGAGTTCTTTTCCAGCCTGGGCTGGGGGAGGAGCTGAGTGTGTCGTGTGTTCCACAGGTGCCACCGCCCGCGCTCTGCACTCCCTCTGCTGTCATGTGGCTGGGCTGGCCCCTCTCAGCAGCACCAGGCAGAAGTTTCATGCCTTTATCCTTGGCCTTTTGAAGTGAGTGTTGGTGCTGCTGGCCCAGGCTGTTCTTGGTGAGTTGGGACAGAGTCCCAGGAGCTCTAACGTGGGTTCTCTTTGTCTTGATTTAGTACTAAACAGCTGGAGCTGTGGATCTCTCACCTGCAGAAGAGCCCAGGTAAGGCCACAATGCCCAGAAGCTTCTCCCCTGCGTCCTCTCTCGCTGGCCAGGGTGATAATCTTGTGCCCGTTCCACCCACAGCAGTGATTTCCATGGTGCTCAGGGTGTTATTTCCCATGGTGCAGCTTCAGTCCAGCTCTCAGCAGAAGCTCTGACTCTCTAGGACAGCCCAGTTGGCACTGGGTGGGGGGAGTGGGCAAGGGCAGTGCCCTCTTGACCTGCTGCCGTGTCCCTGTCCCGTAGGTGTCATCTCCCTCATGTATTCGCCCACGGCCTTCTTCTCCCTGAGCCAAGGGCCTTTTCCCCACCTCGCCGACGAGCTGCTGCTGCTCCTCCAGCCCCTCTCCGTGCTGACTTTCCACCTTGACCTGCTCTTCGAGCACCATCACCTCTCCATGGACCTCAGACCCTTGTCCCGGCGCCCGGAGTCGCCCCCATCTCCCGCCCAGGGCTCTGCTCCAGCTCAGGGGGCTGCGCAGCCTTCCTGGGGGGCCCGAAGCGGTGCTGGGGGGCCCAGCCTGGAGGGTGAGCTCCCCACTGCCCCCCCGGGGAGGGCAGCTGGCACAGAGGGTGGCACAGGGTCTCTGTCCCACGCTGCTGGAGGTGGGCAGGGCCCTGGCCCCCAGGTTGGGGCTGCCCTGCAGCAGACCTTCCATCAGGTGCTGCGATGGGGCAACCAGCTTGGCCGTGTGTTCCTGGGGGCTGACAGCTCTTCAGAGCCCCCCAGGCCTGAGGCAGACACTCAGGAGGCCAGGGCTGGCCTCAGTGGCTGGTGGGGGCAGCTGAGCCAGGCCTCCAGGATTTATGCTGCTCCTAGCAAGGAAAAGTTCCCCTTTGTCTGGTGGACAAAGCTCCGGACGGCTGCGGGGGATTCCAGCCCCAGCCAGGCTCTGCAGCCCCAGCCAGCCCTGAGTGAGCCCCGAGGCACAGAGCTGCAGCTCCTGCAGGCCAGACCTGCCCCACAACCCTCTGGGCTGAAGCCCAGTGCTGACCCTTCTGCCAGCTCTTCCCCTGAAGACCTCATCCTGCTTGCTGAAGAACACACCCAGCCAGATCATCCTGCTGCTGGAGAGAAGCTTCTGGCTGCTTCCCCAGAGCCTCATGAGAAGAAGAATGGGGCACCTCCTGACCCAGAGGGTGGTCCTCTTGCTCCTGACAAGGGCACCTGGCTGGGTCGCCTCTTTGGAGCCACCAGCCCCTCTGCCAGGAGCATCCCTCCCAGTCCTGACAGCAACTCAGCCAGGTCCAGGTAAGAGGCAGTGCTGGGGGGTGGGGGAGCAGCAGGTGCTGAGGAAGAGCAGTGAGAGCAGAGGAAGGGGGTCGCTGGCCTTGTGGGGTGTCTTGTCCTGCCCCTTACCCAGGTTCTGTGCTCCTGGGATTAGTCCAGATCCCAAGAGGCTCCTTGTCAGCTTCCAGAGCCAAGAACAGTCTGAGCAGGGTGAGTAGGAAAAGGTTTCTCAGAGCAGCTGGTGGCTCCTTTGCAGCAGGAGACCGTCCAGGTGGCTCTCCCCCAGCACCCGTGCTCTGGCCGGGGTGGTGAAGGGGCTGGCAGCTGAGAAGACCCCCCCTCCAGACCAGCCAGAGAGGACCACAACCCAGTCCCTGCATCCCCACAGGTGCTGAAGGGCCCTGGAGAGCTTGGGGGTGGGAAGCTGGGGGTGGGTTTCATGGGGAGGGGGAGAGACAGGGTCTGTTTCCAGCCCCAGGCTGTGTCTCTCACGTGGCTCTCTGGGCCAGGCTGGCACTGCTGCTGATTGAAAACTTACACCTTGGCTGCCCTCCCTCCCTGCCCAGGGCATTCTCCAGCTCCTGCGGGCCCGGGGGGAACCCCTCCCTGCCCCTGCTTTGCTGTGGTCTTGGTTCCCACAGTTTTGGTTGGTGGAGGGGGAATTTTGAGCTTTTTTTTCCTACTGGGAAAAGAGGAAAAGCTCCATCCTGGGGCAGCTCCTCTCAGGGTTCCTGTGGAGGTGACTCCCGCTGGCATTGGTTGTGCAGGGCACTCCGGGCACTGTGTGACCACACGGGCACTGCTGAGGGGCACCTGAGCTTCCAGAAGGGAGACACCCTGCAGCTCCTCTCCACCGTGGACGAAGACTGGATCCGCTGCTGCCGTGGGAACAACACCGGCCTGGTGCCCGTGGGTTACACCTCCCTGATTCTGTGAGGAAACCTGAGGAATCCACCTCCAGGAGGGACTGTGTCTTGTCACCTCACTGCTCTTGGGCCTTCACCACCTCCAGGGCTACCAGTTCTGCAGGGGGCCTCGTCCCCAGCCCGGTACCCGCTGCTGCTCCTTCGCATGACGTCACCGTGGGCACCTGGTGCCACCCCCTGCCCCCGTGTCCCCGGCCCTGCTGGCACTTCACCCTGGCTGCCAGTCTGGCACTGCCCCTGCTCGTGTGTCCTCAGCTGCTGCCCCTGCCTGTGGTGGGGGGGAGGGAGGGAAGGGCCCCGTGTGGTCCTGGCTGTCTCTGTGCCCTGTGTCCTGACACTGCTGCCACCCCCTGTGCCCTGCAGGGCCCTGGCTGGCCCCAGCACCCTGTAAATAGGAGTCACCCCAGGAACGAGTTGAGTCTGGGGCTATGGGGGCGGGAAGCTGGAAATAAAGGTTGTAACTGACGTGTCCAGGTGTGACTGGATCATTGGCGGGGGCGGGGGGGACAGCTGGAAATGGCACCAGGTCCTGACCCTCTGGGGGTCAGGGGCTGGTGCTGGGACCTTGATGAAGAAACACTCTGGGGAGAGAGGGCAGCTGGTGCCAGGGTGCTCAGGATGCCAACGGCAGCTGCCAACCAGTGCACAGAGGATCATGCCCTGGTAGAAAGTGCCCAGTACCTTACAGGGGGTGGGGAGAGGCAGCTGCAGCTTCCCAGAGCCAGAAATACCCCTGGCAAAGCAGGAGTCCCTCTTGGTGCCCAGTGCCCAGCTCCAGGAGGGGAGGCTGCAGAGCACCACTGACCAGCTCTAGGGGCTAATTAATGAATTCAAATTAAAACAAATCTCTTTTTATTGAGTCCCAGGATGGGTTGTATTTTTTTTTTTTTTTTCCCCCTTCCTGTTTCTCTGGGGCTGTGGTTTCCATCCCACCCTGTTGACACTTTGCACTGGGCTCCCAGTAAGACACAGGGCTGTGCTGGAGCAGCTTTGTGGGGAGCAGGGATTCCATGTCCTCCCTTTATTCCAGAAGCAAAGCAGCTGCTGCAGCCAACGGGCCCTGCTCTGCCTGAGGCTAAAGCTGCTCTTTGGAGTCTGGTCTCATTTCTCCCTCTGTAATTCTGATGGGCCAGGGACTTTGTCTCTCATCTCTTCTCTGACTTGGTTTTGGGGGGTTTGGGCTCCACAGCTGCCCCTGGGGTTGCCAACGGGCCCGGGCAGCAGGATGAGCCCAGGCACTGCCACCCTTGGTAATAAACTGCTCTGCAGGGCTGGGGGAGACTATGGGGCCACAGGGGAGCATGGTGAGGGGTTAGGCCTGGGAAGAGGGCACCTCACATGTGGGATGGGTCCCTGCTGGGTGCAGGGGGTGGCTCTGGGTGGCCCAGGGAGGTCCCTTCATCCCAGAGCATTCCCTGAGTCTGGGATGGGTCCCTGCTGGGTGCAGGGGGTGGCTCTGGGTGACCCTTGCAGGTCCCTTCACCCCGGATCATTCCCTGGCTGGGGCTGTGACCCTGAGGCTGCTGCAGGGGCACCCGAGGAGCTGAGACAAGGGGTGAGGTGGGAGGAAAATGGAGCAGGAGGTAGGGAGCTGAGACAGAAAACCCGGGAGCAGAGTAGGAAAAGATTCTCCATTTAATACTAGACTCTCTCAGGATTGAGATGCAGGCTTCTTTTTTTTTTTTCCTTTTTTTTTCTTCCTTTTTTTTTTTCTGCAATGACACCCAATGTTAAAATTGGTCATACATAATTTACAAAGATTAACATCAAAACAATGATCTATTCGATATGCTCTGTAAAAAGGAAATATATTAGCAGCATTTTATTTTCAGCAATCACAGCCTACACCATGCAGACTACAGAGTTCAGAGCTATTTGCAGTAACGTGGAGTGCTCTGGGGTGGGCACGGCCACGGGGCAGTGCCACGCAGGGACACACCAGTGGCACACTGGGGACACTCCAGTGACACACTGGGGATACACCAGTGACATGGCAGTGCCACACATACCGGTGGCAGACTGGGGACACGCTGGTGACACATCAGTGCCAAGCCAATGCCACACCAGGGACACAGCAATGACACGCTGGTGACACATCAGTGCCATGCCAATGCCACACCAGTTCCACACCAGTGCCCCCCTGGTGCCACGGCAGCCTCTCCCCTCTAACCCCCCCAGCCAGCCCCGGTGCCATCCCTGCACCAGCAGGAGCCTTTGCCCTCCCCTGACAGCTGATTGTCTAGAAACAGTTTCTTTTAGTCTTTCAACAAAAGAAAGAGACCTGGCAGAGCTGCTGCCTCGCTCCTGTCCCCACTTGCTGGCTGGTTAGGGGTGGTTGGGTTTTTCTTTAATTCCTTTTTTTTTTCATTTCTTTTTTTCTTTAAAAACCTTGTAGTGTTTGACACCTTTGCAGATGATGGGTTCTGGTTGCAACTAAATGTGACAACTGAAGATCCTGGACATGCCATTTTCCTACTACACGCACGAGTATTTTATACTCAGGGTTCCTGGTTCTGTACAGTGCTTCTCTACAGTAAGAAAATATTCCAAACTATTTTCTTATTTTTTTTTTAATAAAATATTTTTTTTTTCTCAAAGGGTTTTTTCCTTTTTTTGTTTTTTTATATTTTTTATTTTTTTTTTCCATTTGTTTGTTGTGTTTTTTTTTTTTTTTCCTTTCTTTTTTAAATCAACACAGAAAAGTTAATGGAATGAGTCATGTTCCACTAAAATAATTATCATCAGAACAAGAATGTACATCAGGACAGGTTGGTCCATTGAGAGGAACATGGAACCACTGTATTGCTTTACACCCAACGCAGCAGATATTTACAACTTGGCACATGGAAAAGAGGGGCTCTTAGAGGAACAGCTGCAGGGGCTGTGGGGGGCTGAGCTTCTGAGAAGACAACCCCAAAAAGAAGAAGAAGCAGCAGCAGCAAAGCCAAAGTGTGGGGGGCAACCTGGACCCAGCACCCTCCTGCCCCCCAGCCTGGGCTGCTGCTCCTGGGATGCTGGGGGGGAAAATCCTGCTGGGGGGAGCTGCTCTGGGACCTCCTCAGGAGACAGACAGACTGGAGCTGCACAACCAGACCCCAGAGGGAGCAGCTGATCATATCCTACAGCTCACAACAAACACTCACTTGGAACCAGAATCCTGCTCCAGGGGCCCTGCTCTGCAGCTTGCTGGGGGGTCTCCTTTGTTCTTCCTCTTCTTTTTTCTTTTTCTTTTTTATGTTTTTCCTTCCTTTTTCTTCCCTTCCTTCTTTTCTCCTTTTTTTTTCTTTCTTTTTCCTTTTTTTTTTTAATTCCTTTTTCTTCCTTTTTCCATTCCTT
>JAOEGS010014151.1:24478-54229 GCA_025447755.1 Corythornis vintsioides
AAGATATTATTAGCTGATGTGAAAGGATGTATTTATTGAAATGATCCTAGTCAGTCAACCTGTTTCTAACCTGTTAAGACAGTCCTCCACACAGCCCTTTCCATTGTCATCATCTGGTTTCTTACAGTTGCAGGTAGTGGCCTCATAGCCAGAGAGAGGCTTCACATCCACATAGACATCTGGAAAAAAAAAAAGAACAAACCAAAAACCAAAAACCAAACCCAAACAGGGAAAAAAGAATTCTTTAGGGGAGAAAAAAAAACAAACCAGAGAGTGGAAGTGTCTGTGGGGGACAAAGAGCTACAGCAAGGAGAGGTGTTGTGGAGATCACACAATTAACAGGAATTTACTCACTAGAACGGATCTTCTTATACAGGGGCACATCTGGCTTCTTATACAGCTGGGAAGGGAAAAAAAAATATGATAAGAAATGGCATTAAGTGCAACATTATACAAATGAATGAGAACAGATCCATGCTGTACATAGGCAGTGTGTGTAATCACTGCTAGAAAATCCATCTGCTCTCTCTCTTCATCAGCAACAGGTCCAAGAAGTACCTCAGTAAGGAGAACCTCAGGACTGAATGAGGCAGGGGAGCAGATTTTCTAACAAACTGTTCTTGCCAGAGAATCACAGAACAGGGGGTGGGAGGGAGCTCTGGAGATCACTGAGCCAACCCCCTGCCAGATCAGGGGCACCCAGGGCACCCACACAGGGACAGATCCAGGTGGGGTTGGGATCTCTGCAGAGGAGACTCCACAGCCTCTCTGGGCAGCCTGTGCCAGGCTCTGCCACCCTCACAGGGAAGAAGTTTCTCCTCATGTTGAGGTGGAACTTCCCATGTTCCAGTTTGTGCCCAGTGCCCCTCATTCTGTCCCAGGGCACCACTGGAAACAGCCTGGCCCTTGGCACCCACCCTGCAGAGATTGGTACCCAGGGATCAGCTCCCAGTCTTCTCTTCTCCAGCTGAACAGCCCCAGGGCTCTCAGCCTTTCCTCACCAGAGATCCCAACCCCTTCCTCATCCTCACAGCCTCCACTGGCCTTTCTCCAGCATTTCCCAGTCCCTCTGGAACTGGACACCCCACTCCAGCCAACACAACGTGTGCCAATATTCAACAGAGTGAAAGGAAAAATGAAGGTGCTTATCAGGAACATTTGGCCTCTAGGATCTCAAGGGTCTTTTCCAACCTACCTGACTCTGATTCCCTGTTCTAGAGAGTCACCTGTCAATGTGCAGACAGGGGAAAGGTCAAGGAAACAGATCACTTATTTATTCCTTGTGTCACACTGGCAGGCAGAGGTAATCCTCAGAACATGCAGGAACTGTCCTCAGCTGAAATGTCAACAGTGGTTACTCCCTGAAGATTAGATTTTGGTGGAATGACAACGAGAAGCTGGAGCCACAACCATCTGGGACTGTCCTGCTCATTGCCATGCTGGAGTTACATGTCTGAGAGCTCTTGCTGGAGAGCTGAGGACAGATTTACCCTGCAGCCTCTAATCCTGCTTTAAATCACTTGGTGGAAACTTCTCAGAAGAAAAAAACCCCACAGTTCTATTTTTAGGTTTGCACATATTTTAAGCTCTTTAAAAAGAATGAGACTGTTAAAAGAGTTTCTCTTCTTTCCTCAGTATAAAAATTTCAGCTTGTAAGTGAAAAATAAATTCCACTCTGTTGGGACTGATCCAAGAAAAACAAGGCCTGAGATTTCTCAGTGCTGTTGGCAGTACATCTGAATTCTCCCCAGGCGTGGCTAAAACAAGCAGCACACCACCAAAATAAGAGTCTGCAGCCAAACTCCTGCCTCCTTTCAGCACAAACCCAGAGGATTCCTATTTTGCAGGAGTGGGACAATGGCAATTATTCCCATTAAACACATATGTAAATCCTTTCTTTTTTTTTTTTTCCTTCCTCATACTGTGGTAGCAAGAAGAATATTCATCAATATACAGGATATCTAAACACAGTTTGACTGTCAGAACCCTGCTGGTTTCTTTCCAAGACTCCTGATCTTAATCTTGGCAACCCAGGATCTTTTTCTCCTGTACCTGGTTGTGTTTCCACTGCCAGAGGATGTCGTAAGGCAGCTGGAAGTCAATTCTCTTTTGTCTGAGATACTTTCCTGAAACAGAAAGGTTTGTAAGTCACACACATTCATCTCCAAACATCCCCAAGAGAAGAAAACCACCCTCCTCCCAGGCACTCTGCCAAAGTCTGACTGAGCCTCTCCACCTCTGACAGTCCAAAAGGCAGAGGAGCTGAATCCCCCTGGAATGTTCTGCTGGAAGCTGCTGCTGTATGGATGAGCTGCCTGGTGAGAGAAGAGGCAGAAGGGAAATGCCTTGGGTGGTGCTGGCTGCACCTCAGGGATGGTGCTGAGCTCCCACCAGGAACCTGAAGATGTTTGCCCAGGAGGGGTCAGAGCATCCAAGTCTAGACTGAAGACTGGATTCAGACTTGGCAAACACATTCCTAGAGGTCTCTGAGAGATTCAAGGTGACCTCTGTTTCTCAGCAGTGACTGACCATCCCTCAAGGCAGGAGTTTCTGTCTGCACTGTAGATTTCATTTATGTTCTGGAACTTACTGTCACCTTCCCAGAGAAGGACCCTGGTCTGTTCCATGGCTAAGGTAAGACCCGAGGTGTGACCCCAGTGCTAGGTCAGAACTGGCCAAGATTGAACTGTTCACATTGTGTTGGAAATACCATGTCACACAACTGCATCACCAAGAGGGACCAAGGATGAGGTGTCAGTCCCAAGTCTGATTTTCCAGCTTTTCTAAGGGTTAACAGGTGCCTCTCTGCAGCCCCAGCAACAGCCTGTGGTTTCAGGCTCATTCACACACAATCCCTCACCCAGAAAAATCCCAGTTTCCACCTCTGTCTGGTAATTTGCTCTCAAACCCCTTTTCATTTTCCACGCTTTATTCACCCGTGGCGGGTTCCAGGAAAGAGCCAAATCTGCCAGGAATTTGCTTTCCCTCCTATGACCTCAGCAGGAGAAACAAAAGGCTCTTTCAGGTGCCCTGGCACCGTGCCTGGAGCACAAGGAAGGTCCCTCCATCCTTGTCAAGTGGGCACCAGTGCAGTCAGCTGGCAGAGTCCTGGCCCTTGCAGCTCTCCAGGCTCTCCCACTGCCCGGAGCAGCTTCTGTGGTGCAGGAGCCTGTTTTCATCTGGGAGCAAAGGCCTCGTGGGAGGAGAGCAGGACTGGGGCACTGCCAGCTGAACCCCAGCAGATGGTTTGGTCACAAGCCACTTTGGAAAGGAATTTAGAAAGGTGACATTTCTGAGAATTGGAACTCACACCTCCAGTTCTGAAACCTGTTCTGCAGTTGCTGGTGGGCACAGAGCTCAACCTCTTTCTCTCTGCTGCTTCCCCACGACATACAAAGCTGTGCACAAAGCTAAAAGGTTCAGTGAAAGAACACAAAGCAACTGAATGTTTGATCTGCTGGGACAAATGCTGGGCTGGGATTTTCTTATGCCAAACAAAAAATGAGAACCAAGTTCATGTAGCAAAACAAAACAAAAAACAAACAAACAAACAAAAAAAAGCCTTGGAGACAAACTTCTGAAGAACACAGAACGAGCACAACCTTTGGCAAAGCTCATGTGCTGGAACACACCAGCAACCTGCCAAGGCAACAGCAAAACACAGGAAAAGAGACACTGTGAGCCCAGAGTGCCTCCCATGTCAGTCCCCTGAGTGTGGCACTAGTTTCCCCACAGCTAAAGCAGACACAGATACCCACCAACATGAATGGGGGCTGGGAACAGCCCGTGCTCATGCTCTCCAGGAGTGTACTCCAGCTTTTCCTTCTTCAGCTGGATGAGGCGGCTCTTGGGACTGTGGGTGACAGTGACAGAAAGAAAAGCAACATCAGGGTGGTGCTGGGTCCTGATCTGGCCAAGTCTCTCACTTGGGGCTGCCAGAGTGACAGACTGGATTAGTTTAGATCATCAATCACAGGGTTATATTGTGCTGGATTAATTCTATCCCATGGTCCTGCTCTGGCAGGGGGTTGGACTCACAGTTCTCCAGGGTCCCTCCTGACACCCTGGGATCCTGAGACAGCAGATTCCCTCTGCTACCTCTCAAATCCCAAATGTTCAGCTGCCTACTCTGCAGCTCCACAAAGTCCTAACATCAGGAAAAAGTGGCACAAGGTGCCTGTCACATGGGAACACCATATCCAGCAGGAGACCAGGCACAGCCCAGTGCCACCAGCCTGGAGACCTCACACCGGGTGGATTCTGGAGGCTGCACCTTTGCAGTGAGGACTCCTGCTTGTTACTGACAAAATACACGATGCAGAAAAGACTTCCTTACAGAAAATATTCCATTTCTCCAAATAACAGATGGTGTTTTCATTAATTAGTAATTTGTTCCCTGTTCTCTGATGAACTGGACGTGGCTGGGCAAACAGCTCATGACACCTGCACAGAACCTGCCTCTGTCTCCAAGCTGCAGTGTCATGCAGCCACACCCTGAACTTCCCTGCAGGAACAGATCCCTGTCATCATCAGGAGCCTGGAGAACTCACGGGGGGATCATGCCAGGTCAGTTATGCTGTCTCCAGGGTTGTATTTGGAGATGGAGATAGAACTGAGACCTGAGTTTATCTGCAAGGAACCAGCCTGAGCTTTCCCCACTGGCTTGGTACAGAAGTTTCTAGAGCAGGGAGAGCTGGAGGGAAAGCCTGCTGAGCTGAAGGGAACAATAAGTGACTGCAGGGAAATAAGAGGCTTCTTTGACCAGGAGACTACAACTGGCAAGGACAGGAGACAAGTCCTGGCTGCTGGTGAGCAGCTGGACTTGGCTGCTGTAGGGAGAGGCTGCCAGGGCCACCAGGAAAGCTCCAGGAAAACTGTTGCTACTTTCTATGTTCTATAATGTCTGGAAATGAAGAAAGCTGCAGCAGAGCAGGGAAATGGGTCTTTAGGACAGTGGCTGCCGCTGAACACTGCAGCTGGGGAGTCGAACAGGCAGGAGGAGGGACCGAGGCTGTTCACGGGCAGGGAGTTGGCTGTACCAGCACTAGAGGGTGCCACACCACCACCGAGCTGCCTGTGTCAGAGCCGGGAGGGGTCACAGGAGGTTGGGAGCCCATCAGTGGGGAAAACAAAACAGAGGAAACACTGCATTTCTCCTCTGAAACATTCCATAGGGAAACGACAACTGCGGTGTGAAATGAGCAGGGTGCACATCTGAAACTGCTGCAGAGGAAAGATGACCAGTCATCACCATCCAGTCAACAACAACAGAAACCTACTGGTCCCTTTCGTGTGCTCAGTGCTCCAACACCTCTCCCAGCACTTGCAGTGCCACCCACAAAGCTCTTACCTCCTCCAAGGTCGAGAATCAGAAACATTCTCAGATTGCTTGAGGCTGCTTTCTGACTGGGTTTACATTTTAAGTCTTCACTGGGTCAGATTCAGATAATTATCATGCATGCAGTTTTTCCCAGGCTTGAATTAAGTTGATGTTTTATTTCAGCTGCTCATTAGCAGCAGCTCTTTACGGCTCTAGTTGAAGGGAGAGAGTTTCCACTGGAATATCAAGACAGCAGCTTTTCAGTGCTATTACTTACTCTGTTGTTTTGTACACATCAGAGTAGAGCCCTGCCTTCTGGTACTTCTTCTTTGGGGGTCGAGGGGTTTTCTTCTCACGCTGAGCTAGAGCAGGCAGGGGCTGTTCAGGCTTTTCAGGTTCATGAGGCTTCCCGAGGGCATCATGTGGGCTGGGAGGCTCAGGTACTGGCTCAGAAAAGCTGGAAGAAAAAAAAAAAAAAAAAAAAAAAAAAGAGATGAAAGATGGCCACAGCAGAATTCATTGTTCTTCTCTATACTCTGGTCAGCCACACAAAAAAATGTCCTTGTTTCTGAATGACTGGAATTCTTAGCTCTTTAAAATACCTCCCAGCCCAGGGACTGTGATCAAGTGGTGGTTAAGCATAAGAAATGCAGGATCTTTTTATAGCAATGTTGTTATTATCTACTACAAAAATAATGTTGTTTGTGCTGCTTATGTTTATGCCTTGGAGCCTCAGCTGAGTAATTCAGAAGGTGGCTTATGCTATCTGCTTCTTACACTGTCAAAACAGTTCTGTGGTAGCCTCTGCCTTCAGGAAAGCCACACAACACACCCCCTGAACGTGTGGCTCCAGCAGGATGCCCTGGATCTGAATGCCCACATTACAGTGGGAATCTCTGACACCCAAGTGGATGGTTGTTTCTCAGAACTGGTTTGAAAGCACATAAAGACTCATCCAGTGCCTTGTTCCACACGGGAGGGAGGAACAATCTGTGCTATGAGATCTCCTCAGTGAGCCTGTTACCAACTGATGAAGAGAACTATTCATCAAGAGAACCATAAAGCCTGCTTGGAACACCAGCACAACCTGAACACTCATATTGCCTGAGATGCTAGGCTGGTTTGGGATGTGCTCAGGAACTCAGGGAGACCTTCAGCATGTTCAAGGGTAGAAGGTTGATTCTCAACAACCTGAACTCCTCAGGAAAAGTCAAGGTAACAGGGAAGGATTCTTCCAGGGACTGACATGTTATGGGTAATGGTGATACTGAGGGTATAAAACTAAAAGGGAATTACCTCTTATTGCTCTCCTGCTCCTCCTCTGGTAAAGGCTTTTGTCTTTTCCTGGCCTGCTCCTCCACTAGCCACCTCTTCCTCTTCCAGCCTTTCCTCGGGTCCGTGTTCAAGTTCACACTTTGCACCACAGCTTCGATCACGTCCGTGATGGTGTCAGGCCCAAGGTGCAGGGGGCTGCTGCTTCCCTCTCTGGTGTCCAGCTCCTGACTGACCAGCCGAGCTGCCTGGAAAGCCTGCATGGAAACCACAGCCTGCATTGGGTACTTCCTGGGCCTCCCCGGCCGCCGTTTCACAAAGTTGTTCCCAGTCCTTGACTGCCTCTGCAGCTTTTTGGCCTTCAGGATTTTATTGACGTGGTCCAGATTTTTTTTTGTCGCCAGGATCTTGTTGTAATTGCACATTTTCCTGGCCTGGCGTTGCATGGCCTCCACCACGCTCCTCTTGAGGTGATGGGGGGGGTATGTGGGCGGGAGCCTCTCCGCCAGCAGCGAGATGCCGTCGCCGCAGGAGCCGCCGGGAGGCGCCGCAGCCGCCAGGCCGTCCTGCTTCCCCAGGCTCCTCTCCCTGGAGTGGTTCCGAGCAGGGCTGGCTGCCGGAACAGACACGTTTGCCATGACTGCTTCCAAGGTTTTGTCCAGAGTGGCCTGGCCTTCGTGCTGGGCCATGCGCTGCAGCAAGTTATCCACGGGATCGTCCCCAGCTGCCGCCAGCCTCGCTGCCCGGGGGGGAGCTCCCAGCACTGGAACACAGACAGACACAGCCTGAGACAGGCCTGAGACACCAGCTACTCCCTGGGGAACTAGAACACAACAGCTGGACAGACTGACAGCCTCTGATCCTCCCTCATTGCCCAGGATGCCCAAGGACAGGGCTCTGAATCTGTAACAGCAGCTCTGACAGGACAGGGGCTGAGTGAGGGGAGCGAGGGCAGAGCCTGAACTCACACCCTGGTGCCACCAGTGCTCCTTATCCACACCCCCCTTCCAACAGCAAGGGGCAATGAGGGTAGGACCCAGCACAGAACCAGAGTGGTGGGGCTGGGAGGGACCTCTGGAGATCATCAGACCCACAGCAGGGGCACCCAGGGCAGCCCACACAGGGACAGATCCAGGTGGGGATGGAAAGTCTCCAGAGAAGGAGACTCCACACTCTTCTCCATGCCCCCCAGGAGCCACTGCTGTCTCATGGAGAAATTCTTATCCCCAGGACACCAAGATCCCTCTCCATAGAGTTCTCTCCAGAGGGTCACCCCAACCTGCAGCAGCCCATGCAGGACTCTGCACTTCTCCTGGTTGAACCCCTGAGGTTCCCCTTGCCCAGCTCTCCCTGGGTGGCAGCAAAGCTCTGGTGTCTCAGCCACCCCTCCCAGTTTGGAACCATCAGCAAACTGGCTGAGGGTCCCTTTGTGCCTTCATCCACTGATGAAGATGCTGAGTAACATTCCAGAAGGAACCCTGCTCTCTCTGGGATAAAATGGATGCTGTCTTCTCATAAGGATATCATGACTGCACAGCAGCATGTACAAAAATGTTACTGGAATTGCAGCCCATCAGTGACATTAATTAAACTGCAGCCCTGGGCTGCAGCCTGCAGAGCACACTCCTCTGCAAAGGTTCCAGGGAAGACAAGAAAATGCATCTATTGAAAAGGATTTCTGTTCTTTTGACAGGAGGAGATTCTGCATGAGCTGGGAAAGATAAAACACCAACAGTTTAAAGTATTTTCTCTCCCTAGTGGTGCTCTGGAGAAAATCTATTCCTCACCAAGATTCCCACGTTGTGGATTTACAAGTGCAAATGAAAACGTGATTCAGAGAGGGCAGAATTTAGAGGAGGAAGAATCAGCATAACAGGTTCTAAAAACCCTCCTGGGAACAACCTTCTTCCTGCAGGGTGAGGAAGGAGCAGAGAAATCTTGTCAGGAGGCTGCTCTAGGTGTCCCTGAACTGCCCCTGGAAAGCCAGCAACCTGGGAGAACTGGAAGGATCACACTTCCAGCTTTCTCCACTGTAGATGCAATGACTGGAGATCAATGACCCTTTGTTTTCTCATGGTCTCTAACTACTCATCAGGACAGAGCTGAGGGGTCTTCCCAGAAACACCATCTGTTGAGCACAGGGAGCTCTGTGAGCAGCTGCAGCATCCAGGGATAAGCAGCCCAGACACCATGAGCTGCTGGGGCACCCGGGTGGAATGATGGCCTTGAACCAGGGTTCCTGTTTGGAAGCTGATCCTAAGGGATGGGAACCCAGAGGCTGTGATCCCTCCAACAGCTGCAGCCCCAGGCAGGGACACTTGGTAACAAAGCAGCTGACAGGCAGAAATCCCAGATGCACTCCAGATCTATGGACAATCTAACAAAGTCTTTTCAGCTTCACCAGGGAAAGGCCAGGAGGATGAGCAGAGGCTGAAGCAGCTCCTGGGAGGACAGGCTGGGAGAGTTGGGGGTGTTGAGCCTGGAGAAAACTCCAAAGAGACCTTGCAGGATCTGAGGGGCTCCAGGAGAGCTGGGGAGGGACTCTGGAGGCTGTGGGGCAGTGCCAGGACTGGAGGGGCTGGATCCAAACTAGAGCTTGGTGGGTTCAGCTCAGCCAGGAGGAAGAATTTCTTTCCCAGGAGGGGGTGAGACCCTGGCCCAGGGTGCCCAGAGAGTTGGGGGCAGCCCCATCCTTGGCAGTTTCTCAGGCCAGGCTGGATGGGGCTCTGAGCACCCTGCTCTGCTGGGAGGTGTCCTTGTCAGGGCAGGGGGGTTGGAACTGGATGAGCTTTGGGGTCCCTTCCAGCCCTGACCATTCCATGGTTCTATGATCATCAGTTCAACACCTTTCAAGTTGCTCAAAGCTGTGATTCATTTCATTCCTCTGCTCTCCTGCACAAAACAGACCTGAACTTGCAACACCTGGCTGTACACAGACTGACAGCTGCCCCTCTGAAAGGGAAAGGCAGGAAAGAGAGCAGCCCCCCTCCTGCAGACCATCTCCTCTGGCACATGCTGGATACAGCATCTGTTGCAAATATTTGTCTAAGGAGGAAACAGTGGGTTTGGGAAATTCCTTCTAGATGGAAATTGTAAGTAGCTCTGTAAGGATCAATCCTAAGGATGTTTTGGACATATTTGCTACCAGCTTCAGTGTCTGAGAATAGCTGAATTCTGCAACAGGACTTCTTTCAACAAGTTCTCTTCACAAGCCCAGTTGCCTCTTACAAATCAGTTGATATTCTGGGTTTTACTGGGGCCACAGGCAAGCTCAGGTGCCTTTCTCCTCAAAGGCAGAATCTGTGTTTACCACCCAAAATGCACATTTTCAGTCTCCCCTTTGGCAGCTGGGTTATGGGTGCTGTGTAGCTGTGAAAACACAGCAGAGCAGCACGTGTAGATTCCCTGACAGCGAGGCCATGAGAGTCTCAGCTGACAACAGAGAGTTCCAAGCACACCAGGAGCTGCTCTCCCTTCCTGGTGCAGAGACCAAGGAAGGAATTCCTCCAGCAGCCCCTGCAGAGCACATCCCTGAGGATGCCAGCTCCCAGGCCCCACAGCTCGTGCTGCTGCTAAAGCACCAACCTTGATGAAGACCAAACTACCCTGGTGAAAACCCAACTCCATTCTGCCTTGGCTAGAGCTGCTGCTTCTGGAAGCTCTACAATCCAATCTGTATCTTAAAAGTGCCAGTGGAAAAGCTCAGCAGTGCCACAAGCACCTTGCTGCTGTCTGAGCTCTCCAAGCAATGCTGTCTCAGCTGCCTGGAGCAGCACAGACCTTGGTCCAGGAGTGGTGTGGAAAACGAGGCCAACAGAGATGACTTGCCTGTAGATGTGCTCTCAGAGGTTGTTCTCTTCCTGGAAGGGCTGCAATTTGTGCTCTCTGACTGCCTCTGGGAAGGTTTGTCCTGGGTTGGCAAAGTGCCTGAAAAGCAGATCAGGGAAGAGCACAAAAAAATAAAACCATGTCAGTCTGGCTGTGCCAACACAACACACTCTAGATGCTAAACATTCACCCGAGAGAACTCTGGTGTTAGCTTTAGGAACATGGCTAGGTTGGGAAGAATGGAAATGGCCCCTCAGGAAGGAATTTCTCCCAGGTTCATGGCACAGCCCTAAGGAAAAGCCACTCAATATCATGAGTCTTTTCTGTAGAAAAGCAGAAACCAAATCCCCACATCCCTGCTTTTGAACAACCCCTCTGGCTTCATTCCTTGGTTTCCATGGCACAGCTGAGTTAGGGAAGGACCCTGCAGCTTTCCTAGGCCCCTCTGCTCAGAGCAGGACCAACTCCAGTAGGCTCAAGGGCCAGCACATTCAGCTGGGAATTCTACATCTCCACGATGGAGACTCTCCATCCCAGAATTCAACCACCCCTAGAGTGAGAAACTTCACAGACAGAACTCCCTGAACTTCAGAGTGTGCCCAGTGCCTGCCACCCTGCCCCTGGGCATCCCTGGGAGCAGTGTGGCTCCTGCTTATGTGCTGCTGGCAGGATCCTCCCTGCACATTCCTCCTCCAGGCTGAAGGAGTCCAGCTCTCCCAGGCTCTCTGTAGGACAGATGCTCCCATCCCTTGGTCAGCTCTGGGGTCTTCACTGCAGTGTGTCTGTCTGTCCTGCACTGAGGAGTCCAGAGTGGGCACAGCACTCCAGATGTGTTCTCAGTAGAATCACCATCATCCTTCACCTCCTGCTGATGTTCTCTGTAACACAGCCTGAGATGCTGCTCCTCATGGGTCTTTCCAGCCCATTCCACCAGCCACTGCAGGTGCCTCTGAACAGCTGGTGCATCCACTGCTGACCTGCAGGGTGGGCTCTGTCCCCCCACCCAGGATGAGCAGCACTGGGCCCCATCCTGGGCCCTGGGCGCCTGGGCTCCATGCTGCTGATCCCAGCTCCCTGTGTCTGGCTGCTCTGCACCTCCTGTGGAACAGCATTTCCACTGCTCAGGCAGAGCCACTTCAGACACCATCATCTGCAGAAAGCTGCAAACTAGAACACAGATGTCTTCAGGAAAAATTCTTCTTTAGATTTCTCTCTTGTCAATTTCTTTCTGAGGTCCTGTCCATGGCTGCTTGGTCCAAAACTCCAGGGTGTAAACAAATGGCAGAGATCTACCCCCAGTAATGCCTTTCTGCCACCCAGGCACCTGCAGAGCATGCTCCAGGACCTGCTGGAATGCACAAGGCTTCCTAGTGCCTCCTGCTTCATCAGTTGCTGGCTCATCTATGTGCAATGTCAGCAGGAAAAGGCAGTTCCCAGCAGCATCACTGACATCTGAAGAGGGACCTTCCTGATGGGTACAAATATCTGAGGGGTGGGTGTCAGGGAGAAGGGGCCAGGCTCTGCTCAGTGGGCCCTGGGTAGGACAAGGTGATGGGCAGAAACTGGAACACAGAAAGTTCCACCTCAACATAAGAAACTTCGTCCCTGTGAGGGTGGCAGAGCCTGGCCCAGGCTGCCCAGAGAGGCTGTGGAGTCTCCTCTGCAGAGATCCCAACCCCCTGGATCTGTCCCTGTGTGTCCTGCCCTGGGTGCCCTGCTCTGGCAGGGTTTGGATCAATCTGCAGAGGTCCCTTTCAGCCCCTGCCATTCCCAGCCTTTCCACTCCCTCCAGCACCTCTGGGGCTCTGCTGGACTCTCTCCAGCAGTTCCCTGTCCTGCCTGAGCTGAGAGGTCCAGCCCTGGACACAACACTCCAGGTGTGACCTCAGCAGAGCACAGAACTTCTCTCAACCTAACAACTCCCTTTCTGCTCCCCACAGAGTGCCACTGGCCTCCCTGGCCCCAGGGCCCATTGGTCCCCCTGCTGCCACCAGCACCCCCAGGCCCCCCTGCCCTGCTCTGCTCCCCAACAGCTCAGTTGCACCCCCAGTATTTAGCCTTAGCCTTTCATGGCAGTAGCTGCAGAATCCATTCAGCATTTCAATTAAAATCAAAACTTGACACTAGGTTTCTAACAATCACAAACCAGCCTGTCCCCTCCTCTGGGCTCTCATCAGAGGCAGTCTCAAGTGTTCTGGGCATGAAGAGCTCCCTGTGAGGATGCACACAGAGCTGACAGGCAGCCTCAGCAGCAGCCCAGCTGCTTTCCAGTGCAAGCAGCACAGGACAGCTGAGGAGCCAGCCAACTCACTCAGAGGGTGGATGATTCAGAGCCTTGGGAGGAGGTTCCAGCTGAAAACATCTCTGCTGTTTCCCATCATGATGTCGCTCCTCATTAAACCCAACTCAGATCATTCACAGCAATGGAAATCCTCAGGGAATTCCCAGAACTGCAGGAAATCCCAGATACCACCACCACTCCTGGGAGCCAAATTTAACCCTCATGGTGACCTAGCACTTGGAATTTGTCTTTCCAGCTCGTGGCTTTATTGCTTTCTCCCACCCTGAGCAGTTTGAGTTGGATGAAACAGCAGGAATGGGAACTCCTTAAAGAATCCAGCCACTTCCAGCTGCCCTCAAAATAACAAAGCAAAGCAGAAACCCCCACAGAGAGAAAAATCTACAGCCTTCCAAAAGTGTATTCAGAGCAGGGAGGTGGCAGGGGCATCACAAGAGGAGGAGGAGGATGAAGGGAGGAGGTGAGGAGGAATTACTCTTTACTGGTGGCTGCTTGTTTGCTTGGCTCTCAGGCTGTGGAAATGTTACTCACAGGAGTTTTCTGCCCATGCAGGGAGGGAGCAGAAGCTCCTGGGCTGAACACATCAGGAGAGAGCAAACAAGAGCACCAGCCACAGGCTTTGTCTGTTGCAGGTGGCCTTTGTGGGCTGCTCCCACTGACACCTCCATGCCACTGCAGACATGACAATGACTCCTGCCAATATCTGCAACACCAAAGTACAGCAACAAGTGACACTTCAGCCAGGGATCTAGAGCAGAGCTGCTCCAAGGCTCTTTCCTCAGTGTTATGGAGATGCCAAAGCCCAGCTGCAGAGTGGAGATGTTTCCTTTAAGCAGCAGACCCTGGGATGGCAGCACTGCCATGTTCTGTGTTCACCACCTCAGCTACTTCGGTTTCAGTTCTGCTGGAGGCTCCAGCAAATGAGGTTCCCAGCTATGAATGGAGCAGTCAGGACAAGGTCTGGTGTTGGGCACTCCCAGCATCATTTAGCAACGCTCCGAGGGGCTGCTAGAGGCCTTGAGTCCAGGATCCAAAGCTGTACTGGAGCAGGGAATCAAAACCACTGATATGGGAGTTACAAAAGAAAAAGGAAACCTTTCCTTGAACAGAAATAGCAGAACCAACAGCTACTCTGAACCAAATCCACTTCCAACCAAAACAGACACACAGCTTTTTTCAACTAGCAAAAACAACGAGAATTTTTGTCTTTTTCCTTACAATTTTCTGCAGAAACAAAGCCAAGACCTTTCCAGGAGAAAACTTCCTTAACCCAACTTTCTCTATGGATGTACCAAAGCAGAACCTGGTGGGGGAACTTCCACAACCCCCGGAGGAGCCCTGGTGGAGCCACCACCAAGGGCTGGCTGCACAGAGCAGTGCTCTGACAGAACAGATGCTGCAGGGAAAGACAAGAAGCAGTCCTGATATTCACCATGGCAGGATCCCTACAGAGCCAAAGCTCTGCTCGCCCTCCTTTCTGGGGGTTACAACTGAAAAAGGCAAGGCTGGCAGGGCAGCAGGCCCAGCTACAGCTCCCTTACCTGGCAGAGGCTGCAGGGCCTTCTCAGCAGAAGGCAAGGGTTCCTTTCGGAGCGCTCTGTTTACTGAGGTGTCTTGTGCACTGAAGAGTCCAGGGCTGTCTGTTAATTTTTTCCGTCCATTGGTGCTGGCAGAGTTTGGAACCCTGCAGCTGCCTATTGCACTTGTGAAAAGGTTTGTGTGTTCATCACTGCTGGCTGGCTCAGAGCTGGGAGTAAACCCCCCCAGGGACAGGCCCGGGGAGTTTTCTGAGCAGTCTATCTGCAGGGGAGTCTGCAATCCCAGGGCTAGAGAATTGGACTCTGGAGGTTCCCTCCTGACCCACTGTTCATCTCTGCTCAGTAAACCCTTGGAAGGTGAGAGGTGTGGACAAGACATGTGACATCTGTGTTTCTCTTTGTGTTTGTATCTTTCCCCAACAGCCTCCTTCCCGAACCTGTAGCGCTTCAAGGACTCCAGAACAGTTCTGGGGGAGCTGTTGGCTGTTATAGTGTCCATGGAAACCGGGGTTGGCTCAGAGGAACGATGCTCTCGGTGTTTGTGCCGGTGCCTGTGCTTGTGCTCCAGCATCCAGCCATAGGCCATCTCGGGTGGGACGCTGGGATAGGTGCTCATGGACAGCAGGGGAGTCCTGCTGGTCGTGAGGAAAGCCTCCTGCCGTAAAAGTTTATGCTTCTTCTTGTGGTATTTGGTGGGGTTGAGAAGCAAGTGGCCTGTGTGCATGTAGGAAGGTGGTGGCAGGGGGGTAGTGAAAGAAGGAGAGGGTGGAGGAGGGTAAAGAGTCGGAGGGTACCTTCCGTAATACCCTAATCCAATGGGAGCAGCTGCCAGGGGAGAGGGAGAGTAAGGCATGCCATAGGAGGGGTAGAACCCAGTGCTGGAGAGGGGGAAGCTGAGGCTGTGCATGAAGGGCATTTCCGCCATGGCCTCCCTCATCTTGGGAGGCCTGCCCCTCTTCTTCTTCAGGTCAGGTTTCCTAATGTAGTGCAAAGGGTCCAGGGGGAAGGTGGGGTGGGTGTAGAAGCTGTTGAAATTGATCCTGAAGATGGTAGGCAGCAGATCCCGGGGGATGAAGTGGTGGCTCCGGTGAGTGATCCTGATCTCGCTCAAGCGGCTGATCAGCTCCTCCAGCTCGGCCAGGAAGTCGGGGTCCTGGCGGCCGCGCAGCTGCGGGTACTTCTTCTTCCTTTTCCTCTTCTGCCTCTTCATCTTGTCGTAGCTCAGGTAGTCGTGACCCCGGCGCTTGCACTTGTGCTTGTGTTTCTCCTTCAGGTTGCCCAGCACGGCGGAGGTCTCGGGCGCCATGAGGGCCACGTGCTCAAAGGAGTGTCTCTTCTTCTTCTGCCCGCAGAACTTCTCGGCCCGGTCGGAGGTGCTGTTGTTGTCGGTGCCGATGCCACTGTCGCTGGGAATGGTCTCGTCGCTGTGGGACTCGCTCACGGGGGACGGGGTGGCCTCCTTCAGTGCCGTCAGCTCGCTCAGGTGAGAAGGGGAGTTGGGCAGCAGGGTGGGTGGGGACAACCTCCTCCTGCCCTTCGCGGCCTTCTTCATGGCCAGGGTCTGAACCACGCCGCCCTGCCTGGAGTGGATGTGCAGATAGGGCACCGAGCTGGGCTCGATGAACCCAGCGTCGCTGCTGACGGGGCTCTGGGCCCCACTCACCGCGGACGACTGGGAGCAGACAGGGGAGGGAAGGATCTCCGAAGTGCTGGCTGGAGAAGGCAGCAGATGGGGCAGGACCTGTCCCAGGGATGTGGCGGGAGCTTGCTGCGCAGACTTCTCCAGAAGAGTCAGGCTGGCAGAGCTGCTGGCTAAGATCCCGGTCAGGACAGCTTTGGGTTTCCTTCCTCTCCTTTTCCCTATGTAGATGGTTCCTTTCTTGCTGACATTTATTTGCTGGCCCAGCTTTGAACCGAAGGTGGCAGCAAGAGTTGACACCGTGTTGTGGAGTTTCGATTGCACTTTCCCTTTGTTATTTGGTTCCACTGCGCTGGACAGAATCTGATTCAAAAGTTTCTTTCTTTTCAGAGTTTTCATTTTATTTATTTTCCGAATAATTGTTTTCATTAACTGCCCATTATTTCTCTTGGCAACTTTTCTGTCTGAGTCTACTTCCAAATCACTCATGCTACACATACTGGGTTTTTGGACTTCTTCTGGTCCTCGGAGCTGATCCTTCCTCTCGAAGAAGTCCCCGCTGCGGAGCTGATCGCCCTCAGAGTCCATCTTGCTGGGGCTCTCTGTGCCCACAAAAGGAGCCACGGACAGAATGGGTGGCTTCATTTTGATCGATGACCTGATCTGTCTTTTGGGCCTCCCTCTCTTCTTAGGAAAAGGTTGTCCTGATAAGCTCTGGTTCAGGGAGGGAATTTCTACTTCGGGCTGCAAAATGGGAGGTTCTTGCTCCTCTTTTGACTGCACTGAGAAGACTTTTGATGCTGGGATCTTGAGAGTTCTTTTGGGGGGACCTTCGAGCTCTGGCATCTCCTTGGCTTTAGGCCTTCCCCTTTTGGGTTTATACATATCAGGTAGGAAATCATCCGGCATGCACAAAGCAGAGGGCTGTTTGTGAGTGCTGTAGAACTTCTGGGTCTGCTTGTCAGTCTCTGCCAGGAGGGCCAGCGACTGCCCATTGGCGTCGTTCAGCTTTGGCAGCTGGTGTTTGACAAACTCATGCTCCACGAACGAGGATGACCCCATGTTTTTCAGGAATTTAGCCTGCTCCAAGTTACTGCTGGATAGTGCACTGTATGAAATGTTCTTAAAGAGCTCTGACCTTTCCAGCTCCAGACCCTTTGGAGGTCGACACGCACTTCTCGACACCACTTTAGTCCACCGTGGCTTCCTCCCTTTTCTTTTCTTTAAGGGTTTGGGGGGCTGGGGAGTGCTCAGAGTTTTGGCTCCTTGGCAGGATTTCTCGGACGCGGCTATTGCACCAATCTTTAGAAACTGCTTGCTACTGAACAAGCTTGTGAAGCTAACTACTGAAGGGGTGACAGTAGCATGGATGCTTGTCTCAGTTGCCAGCAGGGGCTTCTTCCCCGCAGGAGGACTGCTTCTGGAAGTTTCTACGTAAGCAGCTTTGGAATCGTGCGCGTCTCTGTCGGCACCGCTAAAATCGGCGCTCAGAGCGCGGTTCAGAGTCCTGCTGATGCTCAGGGCGCTGTCAGAAGAAAACTGTGTTTTGCCAATCTGCTCTGAAATACCTTCCAAGAGCTCTACCGTGGAGCTGAAATGCAGGGAGTTGGAGGTCAGCTGGGAGGAGGCTGCGGAGAGGCTCCTGTTGGAGGTGGGAACGGCCACGGTGGGCGAGGGCGATGGGAGGTTTCCCTCTCCCACGGCACTGAACGGGGACTTGGCCGTGGACACCTCTGAGGCACCTCCCGTCCTGAAGTCTGGGGAAGTGCAGTACACTGGAGGCTGCTTCTCGTGCTTAGAGGCTTCATAAATCCCTTTGTCAGTGGCTGGGTAAGGATCCTGGGGCACACGGAGCCCCTCGTTAAACACTTCTTTGCCTACATCAGCAATTTCTTTCTGAACTGAAAATTTTTCCAAGGTACTCTCTTTGCTCTGTCTCAGAAGATGCTTTTCAAATGGTTTGGTAGTCATGTTTTCCTTCAGTAAATCCGTAGGCTCGTGGCTTTCAAGGCTGCTGAGGTTTGAATTGCAAGGAAGCTTAAAGGGTTCTGAGGCAGGCATAAGAGAGTCTGCTTTCAGAGTTCCAGAGTCCTTGGTAATCAAACCCACCACGCTGCTGACTCCCATTGGCTTCCTCCCAGACTCCTTGCTGACCAAGCCCACTGGACTGCCAATCCCTGGCATCTTCCTCCCAGAGTCCTTGTTCACTGGTCCCACTGGGCTGCTAATCCCTGGTGTCTTCCTTCCAGAGTCTTTGTTACTCAGAACTGTCACACCGCCAGTCCCCGACATCTTTCTCCCGGAATCCTTGTTAACCAACCCTGCAGGAGGATTTATTCCCAACAACTTCTTCCCAGCATCCTTGTTAATCAATCCTGCTGGAGTGCCAATCCCTACTGGCTTCCTGACAGACTCCTTATTAGTCAATCCACTTGGAGTGCTGATACCTAGAAGTTTCCTCCCAACATCTTTGCTGACCAATCCACCTGCAGAGCTGGTCACCGGCTGTTTCTTCCCAGAGTCCTTGCTGACTAACCCTGCTGGAGCGCTGACCGGCGGCGGCCTCTTCCCAGAGTCCTTGTTCACCAGGCCAAGCAAGGGGCCAATCCCTTGGGGCTTCTTCCCAGAGTCTTTGTTACCCAGTATGGCTGCACTGCCAACCCCTAATGGCTTCTTCCCTGAGTCTTTGTTAACCAATCCGACAGCAACGCCAGACCCCGGCAACTTCTTCACCAAATCTTTATTCCCCAATCCACTTGCACCTATGGATCCCGGGAGCTTCTTCCCAGAGTCCTTAACCAGACCAGATGCAGTTCCATTTCCAGGCTTCTTCTGTTTTGCTTTGGAAGACTTTGAAGGAGGACACGTTGCAATAAGCTGAGCCAGTTTTTCCGTGACAGTTGTTGCTCCATTAATTTGTGTTCTATCCTTTAAGTCAGAATTATGGCTACTGATAAGAGTCGGCGGAGGTGACTTTAGATAATCTGTCATTTCAGAGTGCAATGGGGAAACTTTCTTAGTTAAAGGATTTGTTTCTACTTGTATACCTTCTTCCACAGGCAATTCAACTGTTGCGACTTCTCCAGCTTTCTTGTAGGACTTTGAGGGGTCCTAGAAGTCAAGTGAAAAAAAGAAATAATAAAGTGTTTAGGAACAGGAGGCAAAGACTGTCTCAGAGTAACACCCAGTCTTCTGAGGTGATTCAAACCTGCTGCTGCTAAGGTAGCTACAAAACACACTGCACCTGCCTAAAGCACAAGGATCTCAGTGGACACCTTCAGGCTTTTCTGCTGCTGAGGAAACCCAAAATTGCTTCTGTCCTCACCTGTAACCACCTCACCTGCCCCCCAATTTCAAATGCTGTTAATGTTTATTAAAAACTCCCAGTACTCTGGCTGTTTATAGTGGGATGGCACCTGAGGACCTGCCATGCTCCTGCCACAGCAGCAGCTGGGCCATGCCCTGCAAGGGCAGGCACTGGAGAGACCTGCCCCCACAGCCCTCCAGTGCTGCTCACCCTGCTCCTGGGCCACCCTCAACCACTGTAGCTACAGGTTTTCCTCACAGCAGGCTGCTGATGGTATTAAAATAAGTATTATTGTCTGTATTTTTGTATTTATTATATATAATACTCTAAGTATTATTTCAGTACTACTATGTTAGGAACACACACAAAATAAATAAATGAAATTTTTCAATTCTGACATAACCACATTTGAAATGTATTATGTAAAGGTTTTTATATATATATATATATATATATATATATAGCAATACCCATTATTTCAATAAATCCCATTAGCAGCACTCCAATAATGGAGAGTTACAAGGATGCTGAAGGGGCTGGAATCTCTGCTGAGGAAAGGCTGAGAGCCCTGGGGCTGTTCAGCTGGAGAAGAGCAGCCTGAGAGTTGGGGATCCTATGAGTGTTTAAAAACCTCTGCAGGGTGGGGTCACAGAGAAGGGGCCAGGCTGTTTCCAGTGGTGCCCTGGGATAGGATGGGAGGTGATGGCAGCAGGCAAACACAGCACCAAGATGAGGAGAATCTTCTTCCCTGTGAGGGTGGCAGAGCCTGGCCCAGGCTGCCCAGAGAGGCTGTGGAGTCTCCTCTGGAGAGATCCCAGCCCCACCTGGATCTGTCCCTGTGTGGGCTGCCCTGGGTGCCCCTGCTCTGGGTTTGATGATCACAGAATGATTTGGCTGGAAGAGACCTTCAAGATCATCAAGTCCAGCCATTAACCCTACACTGCCAGTGTCCCTAAACCACGTCCCCCAGCACCACGTCTATGCGACTCTCAAACACCTCTAGGGATGGGGACTCAACTCAATGATCTCCAGAGGTCCCTTCCAGCCTCCACCGCTCTTTTATTTTTAAGAAGTTTCTCTTAAAACCAAGTGAGAGCAGATCCTCTGTCCCAGCCCAGCCTCCATGCCTGCCTCTCCACTAGGCTCAAATGCTCACATGCCAGAGGCTGCATCTCACTGGCTAGCTGATCACTGCCCTGCCACCCCAACCAGAAATCAACACCGTTTCACAAGAACAGGGATCTGCCAGTGACCAAAGTTCTTGTCTGGGGGGAGGGCAGCCAGGAGCTAGGGGTCAGATGTCTCTGGGCCTGCTGCAGTAGCAGAAGGAAGCACCAGTGGGATGGGTTACTGGGAGCCAGGCTGTGCTCTGGGAGAAGAGTCTGGCACCTGGCCCAGCTCTCCTGTGGCAGCTGCAGTCTTTAGGAAGTGATGGAACTTTTCCCCAGCTCTGCCACCCTCATACTCACAGCAACGCGTGAATTTTACTCCTGCTGAGGAGCAGCCACACACTGGAGACCAAACCTCCCTGCAGTAACTGTTAGATGGGAGGAGAGCTCTGAGCTCCCCAGGATGTTCCAGGGCACTGCCCACATGCACAGCAGAGCTCCAGAGGCATGGCCACGTTCACAGGCAGCTCTACATGGTGTGTCCAGCCTCTTCTATCCTCACTTTGCTCCTGCTGGAAGCTGGTCTCCAGCACTCCCATTTTCTGTCATGGTTCCAGGGAGCAGACAGCCCTGCTTCACTCCTCAGCTTGAGCAAACACACAATATTAGAGCAGGGAAAGCACAGCCACAGTGTAATGCAGATGGTTTTAGGAGGACTAAGGACAAATCACTCCCAGATTGAAATAAAAAGACTTAGCAATTAGTCCAGATCCTACAGAAAATTATCTTGAGCTACTCAAAAAGACTTCTTTAGCCCCATTACTTATTTTTGCTTGGAATTTTTCAGTTAGGGGCTGTGATTCCTAAGGAGCCTCCCCAGGCCAGGAGGGTGACAGAAGCCCCTGCAGAAGGCTGCACTCAGCAGGTCAGCAGAGCAGCCAGGGCAGGAGAGCAGGGCACGTCCTCACACCTCCCCTCCCCAGTCATCTCAGAATGGAGAGGAATCCTCTGTTAACAGAACTGAAGTCACTCTTCACAGAGCCAGAGAACCATTCAGGCTGGAAAAGCCCCTTGGGATCATCCAGTCCAACCACCAGCCCTGCTCTACAGTTCCCCCTGAACCATGTCCCTCAAAAACACATCCAAACACCCCTGAAACACCTCCAGGGCTGGGGACTACACCACCACTCCTGAAGGTTGAGTCCCTTCAGCACTCAGCCTGGGAAAAAAGCCCAACTTTCATGGATGGGAATACAAAGGACTTCCCTACTATTTTCACCCTGATATTCCTAGGAGATTTCCACTACCACTCCTTGGGATTTAGTGGTTCACTGAGTATTCTGCAACTGCTAAAATCTTCATCCAAAGTCTCTTTTCCTCCTTCCAAAGTACAGAGAGTTGAGTTCACAGCTCAGAGGATTGCCACATCTTCCTCTGGGCATGTGTTTGCTTTTCTTTTCCTCTCCTCTGCATAGAAAGATTAGGGAATCACTTTCCTTTTCTGAAGTGTAATTTGCAGCACTAAAACTTCCTTTATTTCATTGCAGTAAGAAAAAGAAATAAAAATTTAAAAAAACCCTGGGTATTATATTTGAACAATGCAGTGAATTTAAGCCATGTCTGCCATTCATTTCTAGAAAGACAGCAGTAAATTCCACTTGCCAGCAAGCAGCAGGATGCTGTGGAGCAGCAGTTCTAACTGCAGCAGCAACACACCGAGTGAGCAACTCGGATTTGGAGAGGGAGCAGAGTAACTAAAATGAATTCTCATTAGACAGAGACTTGCCACTATTTTAAGTAACACAAATGTAATGCCAACAGATCCCTGCTTCTCTACCTAGTCAGACAAGGAGCAGGAGAGCTGGAATTAACAATTCCCAGGCAATCATTTAGTGATGCAATGGCAAAGTTTCCATGTTCAGTGGCTCTCTTTGCTAGCAAGAGATTCCCAGTTGCAAGTGCCCCTGTGGACTCAAGAAGGATGAGTGACTGGCTATTCCAGATGGGCCTGATACTCAACTCAGAGTAACAGAGTCTTTTCTAAATTAGACAAAAAGAAAATAATTCAGGAAGTAATCAGCAGAAGGACAAACTGTGATGCTGCCTTCCATGCTCTTCAACAAGTTAGAGCAATCACCAGAAATCATCAGCTGGTTGTGAACTGGGAGAATGCAGAATAAAGGCCACAGCCAAAGGTTTAAGTTACAAAATGTACCAGTAGAGAATTTCTTGTGTGATGTGCTGACTGAAAAAAAAATGCCTTTTTGTTTAAAATGGAGACAAAAACCCAACAGGTGCTTGGGAAGAGGCTGGGAAAAGCCCCTTTAGTCATTATGTGTGACCAACAGCACTCTTGATCTTTCAGGGGCTGATTTCTTTCTCTTTGAAGATCCTTAAGGAAAACTTGAGGAGAGTTTGCCAGGGAAGGAAAAAGGTTTGGCTGTGGCAGACAAAAGTATTATCAGCACAAAACAAAAGCATTTCCCTCCCCTTTGGGTTGGCTCTTCCTGGGAGAGATTTCTGCAGGGAGCTTGATGATGTTCATGGAGACACAGGCAGATGCAAGAAAAAGGTGAGTTTAGGGAAAACTCCTTTAAATCAGCAGGGACTAACAGGAGAGTGTGGAAGTTGTATTCTAAGATTTTTATGAGTTAGCAGAACTTGTGGATCTATTATGGAAAAAGAGCATGCTGTAACAGAACACTTCCAAGGCTCAGCACCTATGCAGCCACAGGTGTAATTCCTGCCATTTATCCTGTTTTCCCTGTCACTGCTGCTCTTGCTTGTTACATCATGTAGATCATAAAGGAAAAACATGTTCAGGGCAGGGCTATCTTCTTACATTTGGAAAATACCTGGCACACCTCTCAAGCCACTGTATTTATCTGCAGTTTATCACCAGGCTCTTGTCTCACACATATGGAAAAGAGTTTTTCAGACACTGCTTGGTATGTCCATTGCAGAGTGTCAGTTACAGCACAAAACCAGTGGTTCTGACAGCTATGGAGAAGATATAAAAGCAAACAGTAGAGACAAGCACAGCAAATACCCAGCTCCACTTACAGAGAGACAAGAAATCCCACCTTCTTCTAGACAAGAGTCTCAAGATGACACTATTCCTGCTCAAAACTAAACACAGCAATTATCTGGCACTACTCTTAAGACAAACACCATTTTTTTTTCACTACTCTTAAGCCAAACATGCCTTTTTTTTTTTTTTCCTGTCAATGGCAATGAAATCAAACCACTTCCAACTACAGAATCTCCACTAGCAGAGGTGAAATTAAATCAAACCAATTACAGAACCTCCACTATCAGAGGTTAGATGAAATCAGACCATTTCCAGATTCAGAATCTCCACTTTCAGAGGTTACAGACTATTTCCAACTTCAGAATCCTCACTAGCAGAGGTTAAATGAAATCAAACCAACGTCAGAATCTCCACTAGCAGAGGTTAAATGAAATCAAACCAATTACAGAACCTCCACTAGCAGAGGTTAAATGAAATCAGACTATTTCCAGCTTCAGAATCTCCACTGTCAGAGGAGTAAAAAGGGAGTGGAACACAGCTGTGCAGATGCCCAGAGGTCCAAGGGCTGGGAAGCAGCAGGGAGATGCATCACTCACCTGCTTGGAAGGACAGAGGTCACTCTTCTCCTCCGTCATCTTCCCGCCCTTGGCTGCCCGTCGGGGTTGCTTGATGCTGGTTTTTATTGCAGGCCGACACACATAATTCTCCAGGTTCTTGGGAGGCTTTTTTGTTCTCTTTGCTTGGAGACCAATCTTCAGTTTCAGGTTTCCCTCAGAAAAGTTAGTTTCTTTCACTGAGAACTGTTGCTGTGCATCAGTCAGAGCCTCGTTCTTCCCATCCTGGGGGCCGCTCCCCTCCCGACTCCTCCTCCCGTCGTCCTCTTCCCGGCTGCAACTTTCCACCTCAGCTTCACCTTTTCCCACCAACGTGCTGACCACAGAGGGGCTGTTCCCAGAAAACCCTTCAGAATCAGAACCCAAGCCTAACATAGCAGTATTCTGAGGGTCCATCACAGGAATAGGTGCCTTGGGGTAAGTTTAGGGAAGGTTCACAGGGATATGTTCCACAGCAGATCTGTTCTGCTACTGACAGCCAGCATCTTTCAGTCTGGAGAAGGGAAAAGAGAGAAAGTCACTACCATTTTCCAGCAGAAATTAAATACTAGTCACAATTACAAAGCCAGCAATCACACTGTTGATTTTTTAAAACACCAATCCCTTCCTGCATCCCACCAGAAAAATACAACTGATCTCAGAACCACTTTGAAATGACAGGTGACAATTAAAGAATCTGTTGGAATAATCCTGGTTGGAAAGGCCCTCCTGGCTCACTGAGCCCAACCATCCCTACAACAGCAAACAGCTCTGAAATTTATATATATATTTCATATACATATATTTCATATATCTCATCTCTCTCTCTCTCTCTCTCATATATATATATATGCATACAAAGAGCATCCCCTGAATGAAACTGGAATATATGTCCTGTTCTTCTCTTCTACAGATTTATTAAGGCTGAATTGGAAAGAATATGATGAAAAGACCTCAGTGGTTCCAATTAATGTCCAAGTGAGTTTCAAAAGGTGCCCATGTCATTTGGGGTTCTAGCACTCAGCAGGTGGGGGGTCCCAGATCCATGTCCCTCCTGTCCAGCACTCAGGAGGTGGTATCTGGAGGTGGCTCTGCAAACACAGCACTGTACAGAGAAGGGGAAGGAGCAGGCATGTGAAGGGTGGTAGTGGGAGAGCACTGAGGCTCCTGCAGGGGACACAAGCTGGAGGGCAGATCCCAGGATTAGTGGGGACAGAAGTGGTGCTGAGAACACAGAGCACAAATCACTAGGAAGCCAAACTTCCCTGAGAACAAACTCATTTCCACATGGCCTGAACACTCTATTACAGGGGATTTCTATCTCCAGCTATGATTTTTCAACTAAGAACATCCCAAAAAACCTAAACTGCTATTAGTGCTCATAAGACCAGAGGCAATTAGATAAAATCTCCATTTTACTACAAGAAAAAGCTAAGAGTAGAGCAGTGTGACACAAGGGGACAGGGACAGCTCTCAGTTCAAGGCCCAATCTCCATTCCCTTTGGCTACACTAAGGCACCAAACCCAGGCTTCTGGCACTTGCTGATGCAGGAGGGAAAACTGCAGTGAAAAACAGTTGCTGATGCAGGAGGGAAAACAGCAGTGAAATTCCTAATGCAAGAGTTTTTATTATTCAAGTTCAAGACAAGGAGAGAAATCCTACAGGTCACCCTGTGAGTCTCCAATCTCTGTTCACACACAAGTCTCCTCCTCTAGTGACTATGGCCCAGAGCAGTACAACTCTTCATTTTCTTACCAAAAATATATTCATAAATAAACTTAAAACCTGAACCCAAATTACACTGAAACACCATCTGTATTTGGCTGCATATTTCCTTAACAGCAAGGGTTTATTTAAATAACAACACTCCAAAACTGACCTTAGAGGCTGCAGGATGAAGACAAAGTGCACCCTGAGAGTGAGGAACTGTGCTGAAATCTGATTGTGCCAGCACAGAAACACAGAATCTCAGCAGCCAAGTCACAAAATTGATGGCTCTTGTAAACACAGAGCAGGTCATTTTATTAATCCATTATTTACTCTCCACACCAGCAACAAAAATGCTAATCCTGGATGTAATGATCATTGTGCCTCGATCCTCCTCATCTTCTCCCTGCCTCTCCAGTTACCCAACTGGAACCCACAGGAAACCTGCCAGTTAGATACTGGTACCCATGAACCTGGCAGATCTCACCCCTGCACCCCAACATCACTGCTGCTTTCCCTCCCCAACTCCAGGATTCTTGTCTTCAGGGTGTGCACAACTTGGTTCTTACCTGCTCTGCTCCTCCAGTCTCACCAGTGGCCACCAGCAGACCTGCCCTTCTATTTCCCTTCTATTTCCCTGCTGCTTTCACTCCTGGCAAGCCCTGCTTGTCTATGGGATCTTCACTGCTCTTCTCAGCTCTGCCTGAAAATCACCCTGCAGATGCCAAGGCCATGAGGTGAAGAAAAGGGTCAGGTGAGGAAAGGGGTCATTCAGAGGCTGCCAGAAAAGCCTGGGTGAGTTTACTCAGAAAACTCCAATAATTTGGTATTTTCAAGACCTAAACCCATCCCATTTGCCTGGGTGGCTGAAGGTACAGAGCTGTGTCTTCCCTTTCCACATTTGTTAACCTGTGGATTTCATGACACCACAGGTTTCTTCAGGCCAGGAAAAAGGACTTGCAAAGTCCTGCTCTGATGAAACCAACCCCTGAAAGGCTCCTCTGCATTTCTCCACTACAAAGAGCAGGACAAGAAAGGCACCAAACCCACCTGGTGCCCCCAGGAAGATCCACGTGCCATGAAAGCAGAGGAGGAAGAACTAGGATGGATGAACTAGGAAACATTTCCACATCCATGTTGCCATGTGCTACCCAGAACTAGATGGTGCTCATTATATGGCATTAGAAACACCATTAGGGTTTTAATACCTGTAATTCATTCTCATTCCCCTGCTGACACATCCAAACCCTTCCTGTCCATTGACTGCTAAGATTCCCAGGATTTCTGTTCTTCTGACCACCTGCTTTTCCAGATAAAAACCACCAAGGGTTGACTTCCAGCCCCTGTCCTGACAGAAAGAACACTGTAAGAGGTGTTGGTAGCAAAGGGTCCCTGGGTGGGAGAGCAGAGAGTGGTGGGACACTCAGAGAATCCCAGCACTGTCTGGGTGACAGGCAGCTCCAGAGCTCCCCCAGCCCAACCCCTGCTGAGAGCAGACATCTCAGCCAGAGCAGGGTGCTCAGAGCCTCCTCAACCCCACCTGGGATGGCTCCAGGGATGGGGCCTCCACCACCTCCCTGGGCACCCTGGGCCAGTGGCCCCCACACTCCTGGGAAAGAACTTCTGCCTCAGTTCTCATCCCAATCCACTCCTTGCTCGTTTCAACCATTGCCCCTTGGCCTTTCCCTCCAGGCCTTTGGAAACAGCCCCTCTCCAGGCTTTGGATCAGGCACAGGAAGGTGCTCTAAGGTCTCCCCGGAGCCTCCTCTTCTCCAGGCTGGACAATCCCAGCTCCCTCAGCCTTATTCTGGAGGAAGAAAGGCAGGGAGGGCAGACACGATGACACTCCAGTGGGAGGAGAACTTGGTAAGCAGACAGTGTTTCCCGGAATCTTAACCTTCTTCTGACCAACAGCCTGAAAGCAGAAGGTGGAACTTGATTCTCCCGACGCTGGAGTTTCCCAATTCACATGCAAATCAACGGGAAAGTGGCAAACCCTGGAAGTGATGAGCCCGAGGGCTGGATCCCCCCGGGCTGTCAGTGCCAACTGGAAAGAAGCTTAAACCTCCCAACAGGTACCAGGGCAGAGCTGCTCCAATATTCCCTCATTTAGAGGCTAAAACAGCCCTAAATCTGTGATTCAGGAACACCCTGAGACTTGCATCTCTCCGTGTCACACCTTCCAAAGGCTTTTTCTGAACAAAACCCTCTGTTATTTGTCCCCAAGCTAGCAGAAGAGGCAGCAAACCAGCCTTTCACCCCTCACCTCTGGCATGACCTGCTGACCATGCCCCTGGCTGTGCCAAACCCCACCTGGGAGCCCACAGCAGGGAATGCAGGGACACTGAAACAAGAACCAACACAGACCTTTCCTCCGTGGAATAATCACATCACCACTTTGGGGTTTTCCCCCTTTTTGCCTCTTTTTGGAGACTACAAGATGAACCACTTGACCTCACTGTGTCCACGATGGCAAAGTCACCCTCCTGCCCACGGCAGCTCTAATTAAATTACTTCTTTTTAGAAGTCACCAAGCCATCTGACAACAATCCCCATTTAAATGTCATACAGTAGCCACATGTGCCACTTCCAGTTTGCCACAGCATTAGCCTTTCTCCCAAGAAGCCAGCCCCCTGGAGCAAGGGGGCTGCTTTTGTATGCCCAAGGAGAGTTTCAACTGCTAAAAACAACAGAAAACAAGCTGCTGCTTTTTGTAAACTATGATTCAAATTATTGTCCTGTTTATTGTCACTTCGAGATTAAGGGTTTTTCAGATGACTGATTTGCCTGTAGCAAATGTAACTAAAGGCCAAAAAGAAGTTGTGATCATGTTGTCTTTAAAACCCAGATGCACTGAGACCCATCAAAATAAACTCAGAAAATCTGAGACTCTTCAGACAGTTTAGAAAACCAACTGCAGTTCTGATTTGTGAATAAGAAAGCTTCTTAAGAACTGAAGCAGGCAGGCAGATGATGCTTTGGGAGCCCATCTCCACCCATATGTTCAGCCAGCTGCTGAACTCCACAGAGAGGCAGAAGCACCAGGATGGTCTCTGTCCTCAGGATGACCATGAGAATCACAAACCCTTCACCCCCTCAGAAGGGATTTGTTGTGCAGGGCAAGGAAGGCACCAAAACAACCTAAGGTGCAGAAAGAGACACAGTGTCCCTGTCAATGAAAACCAAGAGTATTCCAGAGCCTGAACCTAAAGCCTTGGATTTTCATCACTCATCCATCCCACAGCCCCTGCTCCCCAAACCCCTTCCGGCCAAAGGGCAGGCAGGGGAAGATCCCACCCCCTCCAGCTTCCCTTCCTGGCACCTGCCAACACACAGCTCCCAGGGCAGTGAATCCGTGTCCTCAGGCCATCTGATGGAAACCCACATTCCCAGCCCTTTCTGCTTCTCTGCCAGGTAATTAACGGGGTGAGGGAACCACAAACCAAGGGTGAGGAACACAAGCTGGAGAGCCAGCAGGGTATCTGACAGGAGGGAAAGGACAGCAGCATTTTCCCTTGGGATCTGAGGGATGGGTGAGGCCGAGCTCTCCATCAGGCTCCACCAGCACACCCCAAAGCACCAGCGCACTGACCTAAACCGGGATTCCAAGCAGCATTTGAGAAGTACGGTGGGGAGGACCGAGAGCAGGACAATCCTCAGCGGCCCGGCCAATATTCCAACGAGCACCAGCAAATTTACCTGAGGGACCACCCCCCCCTACCCCACCCCGAGGGCGGGCCGCGCCCTCCTCCCCCCTTCCCCGCCGTTTCAGAGCACCAAAATATTTAAAGTCCCCGGGATGCGGAGCCTCCAGTACAGCCCCGAAGGCCGGGAAACTTCCTGCAACTCGCCGCGGGCTCCCGGCCGAGGGGCTCCCCCGGGGGCCCCCCCAGAAGCGCGGCCCGGGGCCAGCTGTCAGCTGACAGCCCGAACCCCCCCTCCCGGCACAGCGCAGAGCGCGGCTCTCAGCCTCTGCCCACCCCCACAGGGCACGGGCCCGGCCTCGGGCATCCCGCAGGCACCGGGCCACGCTGAGCCAACCGCTTCTGTCACCGGGACCCCCCCCCCCGCGCCCCGCCCCGCCGGGCACCAACCCGGGCCGGGTCC
>JAOEGS010014152.1:0-20209 GCA_025447755.1 Corythornis vintsioides
AGGCGGGTCTTAAGTGTCTCCAGAGATGGAGACTCCACAACCCCCCTGGGCAGCCTGTTCCAGAGCTCTGGCACCCTACACAACAGGGAGAGAAATGTTTTACTCCTGAAGGCTGTTAAAAAAGGTAGAGATTATTCCCTTGGAAAAAGCTTTCTATGGAAGCAGAAGTGCAGCACAGGAGGCTGTGCTGGCCTTGCCTGGGATAATTTCCTCCTCAGAAGCTGGTGTGGGGCTGTGGTTTGGGGCTGTGCTGGGACAGTGCTGGTAACACTGGGGTGTTTGGTACTGCTGGGCAGGGATCACAAAGTCAGAGCTTTTTTTGTCCCCCAGCAGCCGGCAGGCTGGGGGTGATGAGCAGTTGGGAGATATCCCGGACCACTGTGACATCATGCTCAGCAATAGAAAGCTGGGATGTTCGCAGGGATGACGCTTATCTTCCCAAGGAACATGTGATGGAGCCCCGCTGTGCCGGGGGCGGCTGAACCCAACCTGCCGAAGGGGGGCGGTGAATTAATTCCTTGCTTCGCTCATGTGCGCGGCTTTGCTTTCCCTCTTAAACCGTTTTTATCTCAGCCCACGAGGTTTCTCACGTTTCCGATTCTCTCGCCACCGCGGGAGGGAGGGAGCGAGCGAGCGGCTGCGTGTGGCTTAGTCCAGCTGGGGTTAAAACCACGCCAAAGGGAGGAAAACCCCAGCAGTAGACTCGGCTCCCCCGGTACCGAGCGCCCAGGCCACTGCCCACCGCCGTTCCCGCGTCCGGGGGCGGGGCCGGCCCGCTCTTGGTGACGTCACCGGGCGGTCACTCCCCCGGCCGCCGCAGCTGATGGTTCCGCCCGTCGCCCCCGCGCCGCAGTGGTAGTGGCCGGGCTGGGCGCTCGGCGACATCCGGCTCCGCCCCCGCTCCCCGCGCCGTTGGTACGTCCCGGGATCGCCCGGCAGCCGGCGCAGGAGTCGGTGCAGCTGAGGCCCCCCCTGCGCCGGGCTCGGTGGTAGAGGCCGCGACCGTCCCTGTTCGTCGGCGCCGCCGTTGCCTCAGCTGGACCTCGTTGCTGCTGCTGTCGCCGCCGCCGCCGGGCGCCCCCTGCTCCCTCTGCTAGTGTATGAGTGATCTATAACCCTGAGCCCGTCATGTCCACTCCGGCCCGTAGGCGCCTCATGCGGGACTTCAAGAGGTACCGAGGCCGCCGGCCGAGGGGAAAAGGGAAGGGCGGGCGGGAGGAGGACGAAGGGCCCGGCTCTAGCGGGGGAGGAGGGGGGCAGCACAACATGGCGGCGGGGTAGGGCGCGCTCCGCTGATTGCGTAGCGCCGGTCGGCGCTGCCTGCCTGCGGGTTACGCCGTTTGCGCAGGGGCGGGCAGCTCTCTGCTCGGGTTACGCCAAGTGCGCAGGGGCGGCCGCTGGCCGCGGGAGGGGCGGCGGGGCCGGCGCCTCAACCCTCCCTGTGCCCCGCAGGCTGCAGGAGGATCCCCCGGCCGGGGTGAGCGGGGCCCCCTCCGAGAACAACATCATGGTGTGGAACGCCGTCATCTTCGGGTGAGTCTGGCGGGGGCGGGAGGGGGGAGGGGGGGCCGGGGGGGTGCCACCGCTCTGCCTCCTGTGGGGGTCGGAGCCGGGCTGCCGCGGGGTAACGCTCTGCTCTGCTTCTTCCCTCCTCTAGGCCCGAGGGGACCCCTTTCGAGGACGGTAAGTGCGGGGATGTGCGGGCCGGTTTCTGGCTTGCTGGGGCTGAGGGGCTGCGGCTGGACACGGTGCTGGTGTCGCTGCCGGGGGCTTTGCAACAGGTGTGGGCCTGGGGCTGGAGAAGGGCGCTGGGTGTGTGTTCACCTGACTGTGCATCCCTGTGCTGGGCTTCTGTAAATTAATCCCTTTTCAGCCCTACTCTGTGTCACAGGTTTAGAATGTTGTGTTGATTTACAGAATCATCATAATTAGCTTGTAGGGGCTTGCTTGTAATTGCTAAATCCGCATATCCTAAGCCTAATATAATGTACCATTTAAAGGATCTCCAAGCTTTTCTGTTAAGCTCTGGATCGTGTTTATACTTGCAGAACTGAGAAAGCTGGGATAGAACCCTTGTTGCTTGTTCTGAGTTCTGGTTTTTCTAAAGCTGGAAGTGTTTTGCATGCAAGTCCCAGTGTGAGTCAGCTGAGGTAGGAAATGTGCTGAATGTTTGAGGAAGTTCAGAAAAGGTTTCTTGTTGGTTTCCTTCTTGGCATCTGCTTCACTTTACTACAGTCAGTATAATTCGGGGTTAAAAATTAAAAAGGCTTTTAAACTTTAAAAACTGGTTAAATAGGTTCTTGTAACATACCTGTGTCCTGGTAGTTTCCATCTGGTCTCACTGTTTTTTATATCTCCACTGATGCAGTGTGGATACTTCAGCATCTTTGTGAAAACTTGTTAGACGTGAAATACTGTCTAACTGAAATCAAGGATGCATTGTTTGTTGTTATTTTAAAGGTACTTTCAGTGCAGGCTATAATTAATCTTAGATCTCTGTGACTCATGACAAAAGCATAGGAAAAATTCTTTAACTCTTATGTTGTTCTTGGCTAACTGCTTTGTCTCTGTTTATCCTCAGAGGCAGCACCTGTGGGTTTGCCTGTAAATTGCAGATTTCTTTCCTGTGCAAACTTTAAGTATATAAAGTCTAAGAAAACTTTAGAGACTGCAGTTGTGGGGGGGGGGTTTATGTTAGTTAAGAATACTGGTTAAGAAACCTGCTGCTTTGGAAGTCCAG
The DNA here is from genome assembly GCA_025447755.1 of Corythornis vintsioides. Classification (NCBI taxonomy): domain Eukaryota; kingdom Metazoa; phylum Chordata; class Aves; order Coraciiformes; family Alcedinidae; genus Corythornis; species Corythornis vintsioides. The sequence goes on from JAOEGS010014152.1 coordinate 2,741, forward strand.
AGTTTAGAACTTGAGTGTAACATCACATAATAGAACACCCAGACTAAATGTGTTCTGTTATCTTGCATATCTTAGAGCAGGGCTCCCTTACACTTCAGTGAGGGTTGCTGGAGCTGCTTAGGTTCTTGGTGCACTGCCACTGAAGGGGTGATTCACTGTTTGGAGCAGAAAGCTGTCTCCTTGCAGCGTGCTAAATGCAGGTTGCTTTTATGTTCCAGCTCTTTCAGCTCGGTGTGGGGCTCTCAGGTGCTAGAAGGGTTTGTTGGGTTTTTTTCCATGCAGTTGCATTTAGTTGCTGGAGGCTGGAGACTGCTTTTGAGAGCCCTGGCATATTGATTGCTTCTGCTTTCCACTGTGTGGGCATTGTGTTTATCTCGGGTACTCAGGACACGTTGCACTCACAGCAGTTTGAAGTTCAGTCTCCTGCTGTCCTCCTGCTTTGGTTGATCTCCTAAGGTAATCTTGCTGTGTGCTGGATTCTCCTTCCCCAGCAGAGTGTATTTCCCAGCATGTGCTCAGAGCAGATCTGTCCCTGGTGGCAGGATCTGCTGATCTCCATTCTCTGGGACTATCTCACCTTGGGCTAGATAACCAGTACTCAGTGGTGCCTTGAGATAGGGCTGTGTTTGTGCCTGGGCTGGGCTCTTTCACTGAGTGATGCCATGGCTTACATGTGGACAAAATGAAGGGCTTTTTATTTAACAGTATTGAGCTGTTAGCTTGGCCTTGTTTTGTAGCTGTGCAGGCCCTTGTGAGTCAAAGGTATAGTGCAGCTCTGATGCCTCTTGGGAAGCCTTTGCAGGGCAGTGTTCAGTAGGCACTTTGTATTTTCATTTCTAGGCTCTGTCACTTCCTGGTGACACTGTAAGGCTTTGGATACCTGAGTTCTTGTGAGAGTAGCCTGTGAATTTTTATTCAACTGGAGGTGTAATAATTTAATCCTTGTGAGAATTACTGGTTTTTTTATCCTCATTCTGGAGAGGGCCTTCTCCAGTCTTGGCCTCTGAGGTTTTTTAGCTTTGTCTGAACTACAACTCTGAAGTTCAAAGATGTTTGTTTACTTGCTGTGCAGCATCATGCAGCTAACAACCCTCCCTCCCCCACCCCCAGACTTAAGAGGGTGTTTTCACAACTGGGTGTGCAGGCTGCCTTGGCCTGGGAGCATCTACTAAATTAGATCAGCACGACTTCCATCTTCTGATCTGAAAGGGTTTGATTGCAGGTGTCTGCAGTAGGACCCTGGGGATATTTATCCTGCTCTTCACCATATTTCAAAGAATCTACAGGAGTGTGGCATGTAAAGTGGTAGTGCTGTCACAGTGATGGAAACCCAGGCTCTCCCAGTCCTTCAGATCTTCTTCTCTGAAACTGGATGATGACACTGTGGTTAGTGCAGGATTCCTGGCTTGGAGAGAGTTCAGTAACTCTCTACCCTGCTCTGTTGTGATCCTGCAGGAGAAAGCAGAATGGTTTGTTTCTTGCTTATGGAGTTTGGGTTCTGTAGCCTGGTGCAGGAGAGGCAGGGATGGTGCCTGCTTCATGGCAGTGGATTAGAGGGCACTGATCTCACTCCTGGCAGGAAGAAGGGCTTGGCAGGGGCACAGGCACTGCTCCGCTGGGGGTTACCCAGGCCTGTGTAGAGATCATGGAGAAGCCTCCCTGTTAGCTCTGTGAGCCTCATCCCAAGGCAGGAGAAGCAGATCAACAAGGTGAGTACAAGAAGGAAAATAGAATGTTCCCCCAAATATCAATAACGACTGTGAATATGATCATTTACAACTGAAAACTGGCTGTTGAGTAAGTTGCAAGGAATACTGGTTGGAAGCTTTAAAACTGGTGAGAATGGCCACTGGAGGCCTGTTTCCCCAGTGGTGTGTATGTTGTTACACCTGTTCACTTGTGTGGGCTTTCACTGTGAGTGGCCCTTGGACTTTGAGTCTCTGAATCTTTCCTTTAATAAAGCTCAGCAACGAGGTGTTGCATTCTCTGGAGCTCTTCCAAAGAGCCATTGCCACTCTGGGCCTTGGCTTGGAATCCTGAGTAGGTAGATAGCCCAGCTGGAAGCTGTCTGACCACAGGCTCAGCTTTGTGTTGGCTAATGCTGTCCTGTCCCTGGTGGCACTGATGGCTTCCCTTTCTTCCTATAGTTTTAAGTGGATTCTGAGTTCCAACTGCCCTTGTTAGTGCTTGTTGACCACACTTGCTGGCCCTTCTGCTCCCACTTCAGTGTTCAACAGCATTCATTTTATCAAGCATGATTGTTGAACTTGGGTTGTGCTCAGTTTGCAGCCTCCTGCTTGCTTAGTCACTCTCCCATGGAAGAAAGCTCCTGCTTTCCTGCCTCGTAAGGAGTCTGCTGTGAACAAGAACTGGGGCAGGGAGAGCTGGGAATCTAATTCAGAATCAAATCTCCAAGCATTCTATTCTGAAAGGCTGGTGTTGCTTGAAGGGAAGGACATGTGGTCTTGTGCTGGTGTTCCCAGCTGCTAGAAGTTGCTGCTGACTTTCCAAGTGATCTCAGAACTGGCTTTGTGCCTCTGGATTAGCTGGAGTAACACTTGGAAGCCCCACTGCAGGCTTGCTCTGCTTCCTTTTGTTTGCCAGTAAGCCAGCATGCTGTTGGTGCTCTGCTCTTGCAGCGTTGGGCTGCCAATAGAAAACAAACATGCAAAAACTTATTTTTAGGTTGCTGAGCCTTCCCACTGCTGTGCAGAAAGCTCTGAAGCATCTGCACTCTGTCTTCATGTGCAAACTGGAACAGCAAAGCAGTGACCTTCATTTCTTGCAGCTTGGTGCTATAGTTTCTTTCCTTATAAAGGAAGGAGTCCCTGGGAAATTCTGCAGGTCTGAAAAAAAAGGGAAAGGGATTGAAAAATCTTTTTCTCTGGCCACCGAGCATTGGCAGATGTTTGCCAGCCAAACAAATGAACACAGGAATGATGCTAGTGCTGGGAGAGGCTCCCTGGCAGTGGGAAGCAAGGATGGGGTTTATATCTGAGCCCCTGACTTTTAATTTGGGGAGTGGGGAACCCTGTCATGCCTTTTCAAAATGGGAGGGATCTGCCCTGGCAGCTTGGTATAGGCCTTTTACAGAGAGCTGGGTCTTTATACAAAGGTGCTTCAGATATCTGGGAATACCTGGGAACTTGATAAACTGCCTCCCAGGTGGGTTGCTCTGAGGCAGTAGCAGAAGCCTGTGTTTGGGTGCTGGGTATGGAGAGTTCCCTGGTTACTGATCTGAATCACTAGCACTGCTTAGTCCCTTGGACCCATGTTTATGCAGCTTAGTTGACAGACTTCTTGTTCTCAGCTTGTCACAGCCTCAGGAGAAGGGCTAAAATAACTTCTGTTGGTGCAGGCTGTTAAATTGATTGGATTGAGTCTTAATTACACAGTTTTCTGTTTCTGCTTTATCAGCTTTTTTTCAAAGCAATACTAGTTAAGTGTGAAGTAAATGTTCAGATTTTGATTGTAAAGTGTCTGATGTGGGTACTGCTTTCAATACCACTTTTCTGCAGTAAGACCTCATTACCTTACAGTTGATAAAATTAATTTTCTTTAAATGTCAACAGGAAATAAATAAGAAGGGCCTTGTCATGATAGTATATTCCAGCCTGTAGGACTTACTAAACCCTGGCCTGTGACACAGATGGTTATACACCCACTTGTGTTGTTTTCACAGTGAGCTGGGATTAGGCTTTGTGGCAGAAAACTTTAAGGGCAGGTTTATTTACACAAACCTTTTGACTGGGTGGTAGTTCTGGCATTGCCATGGGAGATGCTTTCATGCCAGTGCTGTCTGGGGCTGCAGAGTTAATGATTAACTCCAGAGAGAGCAGTGTAGGGCTGAGTAATAATCTGGATTTTGTGTCCAGCATGCCCCTATGAGCATACTGCTATCAGTTTGTGCTTGTGCAGAGCTGCTACTAGTCATCTCTTGTGTAAATTCTTTCTGAATAAAGATTACTTGTCTCTCTCAACTCCAGGAACTTTCAAACTTACAATAGAATTCACAGAAGAATATCCGAATAAGCCACCCACTGTTAGATTTGTCTCTAAAATGTTTCATCCAAATGGTAAGTACTTGTGCAATGCTCTGTTTCCCCTGGTTTTAGCTCACTGCAGCTTGTTACAGTGCTGTAGAAAAAGGTCTAGCTGTAACAGAGTTTTCAAAGCTAGCAAAATTCCAGTGTGGCTCTCTGTAGCTTGGTAAGGATGAATGTGTGAGCAGTGCTCAGGCTGGAAATGAAAGGGTTGATAACAGGAGCCTCTTGGCTTTCAGGGGGTGGAGCAGAGCCTTGGTGAGATGAGCTGCTCACTCAAGGGCCTGCATTAAACCTTACAGAAGGATGTTTAGTACTGAAGTAGCCAGTGAGAGATCAGTGTTAGTAAGATCATTTAGTTAATCCCCTTCCTTGGTAATGAAAGGTTGGAGATGTGTTCCTTCTGAAAAAAAGACTGGAAACTTTCAGCTGTAGCCAGGAAGCGGCGGGGGGGGTTAAATGCACTGAGGGAAGGTTCTAAAGCTGCCATGAGAGAGGTGACTGGACACTGAGTGTTGGAGATTCTTTCTAGGGAGGCCTTATGTGTGAACAGCTTTTTGCTCATGTTCTTCCTTCCACTCATAGCTTGCATTTTTTTTTTTTCCTTAAATCAGTTAATGGCTTTTCATTATGGTAGTTGCAATAGCAAAGAGAAGCTTGATGTTGAGGAACAAGCAGAGGTTAAACACCCTGGGCAGCTGTCAGTGACAGCTTCACCTACAGCCTTGTTTGCTGGGTTGAGTCTGTCATGCTGTTGACTTAGGTCATGTTTGTCCTTGTGTAGGTTTCCCTGATTAGGCAACACTGGCGGGGAAAAAAGCTCAATAGCTGCAAAACTTGTTCTAAGCTGTTCTTCTTGAACCTTTTCTAGTCTATGCAGATGGTAGTATATGTCTGGATATCCTTCAGAACCGTTGGAGTCCTACTTACGATGTCTCCTCCATCCTAACATCCATACAGGTAACAGCTCTGCCTGCAAGGGCAGGGTGAGCCTTTGGGGCTTGGGCAAAGCAGCTCAGCACTGTTGGTCTCTGAGGGCCAGCATAGCAGCTACACCTTGATTTGCTCAAGTTCAGCTGCTTCCCAGTTCCCAGTTGGGCAGCGGGTGGTGCCTGGAGGGGCCTGTGCAGCGGGTCCCCAGTGGGTGCGCTGATGGGGGAGCTGCCCAACCCCTCTCTGGATGAGCTGCTGTGCTTTGCTGCAGTGAAAAGAGGCTGTTGGGGAGCTACACGTGCCTTCCAGTGCCTGAGGCTCTCTTTCTGTTTGCACAGTCTCTATTGGATGAGCCCAATCCCAACAGCCCAGCCAACAGCCAGGCAGCCCAGCTATACCAGGAGAACAAGCGGGAGTACGAGAAGCGGGTCTCTGCAATAGTGGAACAGAGCTGGCGTGACTGTTGACCCAGGATGATGCAAATGAACACTCTGTTGATGAGGAAAATAAACAAAGTGTCTGAGTCATCTTTTTCCTCCTAGCATTTACTTTGAAAGCAGAATAGCTGTTGTGCTGTTGCCACCCTCCCTTGCTGAAGCTTCTTCTCCTTGGACATCAGAAAGCACCCACTTTGAAGTCAAATGTTCTGTACTTGGGTTACTTGCAAAAGAGTTACTGATGCTGAATTCATTTTCTGTGGTCCCTCTCCAGTCTTAGGGCAGTATTGTGCATTTCTGTAGTGTACACTAAGCTTTTAATTGTAATTGTGTTATACACAGTGATGCTTATGTGTAGCTTGGTAAAAGGGATGTTTATATACATACACATTTTTTAACTGATATTAACTAAAGTGCTGATGTGTCCAGGCTGGTCATTTACCTCTACTCTTGGTTTAGACCCCACTGCATTTCTAAGTACTGAGTGAAGACATAACCTCTTGTTTCCCTTTTGTATTGGTTTATCAACTCCTTAATCGTGGAAAAAAAAAACTACCCAACACTTAAATTGATTCCAATTCAGATGTTCAGTAAGACCATACCATGCTAGTTTACTGCACTTCACACACAAGATTTATGTACAGATATACATAAATCACAGCAGTTGTGGTACTTTGATCTTTGCTTAGGGTGAGAGACAACCCACACACTTTTTTTCCTTTTTATATTTTCCTTTAAAAGACATGCCTACAGAGACTGCTTGAGGGGGTTCCCACAGCCTGTCACTGAGGCATGACTGGACAAAAGCAGGTGGAGCTCTGGTACTCTGGTGAAAGACCTTCCCCATAGAGGAAGAAGTAAAACCTGAAACGTTTTGTTGGTGGAATTACTCTCCTGTGTTTTCTTTGTCCCACCCCTTATCTTTAGCTGAGAAAGATAAGCTCTTGGGGATCCAACTTTGCCTTGGGGAAAATTTGAATAAATTCTGGGGTAAGCACTTAAGTCTGTGCAGTTCCTGCTCTTTGTACATTACTGTGTGGTTTGTGCAAGCTCCTGCTGCATGCTTGAGTTTCCCCTCTGTTTTATGAAAGTATCTTTTTCAACTGAAAAAAAAAAAACATTTGTAAGTCCAGATTCACTTTTTTGTAAGGCTAAGTTTGTACCTTTGGATACAGTACCTTAAGCAGCAGTGTGGGATGGAACCTACAATCGTGTTGTCCACTGTTCCCTATGTCTTTTGTGTGCACATTGGTCTGTTAGTTGAGAAGTTTAACTTTGCACAAGTAACCCATGTAAGAAACTGTACATTTTTCACAACTTGTAAATAAAGTGTAACCTTAGTGCTTATTGTATAAATAGGCAAGAGGTGTAGAGCTGTGGTTATTCTCTGGGGAGGGCAGCAGGCTGGGGTGGTACCCAGCCCCAGGTCCACCTTTCCAGCAGGATGGGGAAATGCTTCCTGCCCTTCTGGGCTGGGGTTGCTGTGCTGGGGTGAAAGCTGGGCCAGTTGTATGGGGCAGGGGCTGATAAAGTCAGCCCTCCCTCAGCAGTGAACTAGCTGAGAAACAGACCCAAATCTTGGCCAAAATGTCCCTTGCAGGAAACTCAAGGGCTGTGTCATGCCCAGGAGGGAACAGAACACAAAAGCAGCCTCTGAGGAGCTCAGCAATGAGCTGGTGGGGGGATTGGACTTACTCTCCTATTGTATGGGGGGGTGGGGAAGGAATGAAAATGGATGAATCTGCTTCAAGTAATTGTGTTTGTGGCTGAAACCAGTCCCAGTCAGGTGCCAAGCACCTGAGCTGTGCCCACTATGTTACAGACTTGTGGGGGAAGCAACAAACAAACCCAGTCCTCCCCTACAGTGAGAGTGAGGATTGAAGGCAGCCAGGACTATTGTGACTGTTGTCCCTGTACCTGTTGTAACAGGTTCTTCAGTCAGATCCCTTCCTGCGTGGGCCAAGGCATTCTGATGGCACAGATGCCCTTTTTTGTGTTGGTTTTGCCAAGCACAAAAAACACTAGACTCTTAGGGAGGCAGAACTGAGCAGCACACCAAGATCTCACCTCAGTAAGGTCTTCAGCCACTGACGTCATTTTAAAGCAGCTGCTGCTGCTCCTGAGAGCTCACAGTGCTATAGGCACCCCAGGGCTGGTGAGGCTGGCAAAGCTGCTGCTCAAACCCCAGCACCCAACCATACAGCTACTGACCAGGAGAGCAGCAGTGAGGTCCTCACAGGGGTCTGCACAGGGAGCAGCACAACTGCTACCCCAGAGAGGACAAGAACCCCCTGCCCAGGCTCACGCCAGGCAGCTGCCCCTGCTGAGGTGTGACTCCAGTTAACCAGCTCTCCCTCCCCAACAAGGGGTATTTTTCACTCTGAGTACTGCAGTGGTGCTCCTGGTGCCTGTCTCGGTGTCACCCAGCTCTGACAACCTGCTGCAGCTCCACGTGAGGAGGGAGCTGCACTCCTGCCTGCAGGAATAACTGCCTAGACAGGCCCAGGCTTCCTGCACTCCCACAGCACCATCTGCCAGAGCCCAATCTGCCTGAGAGTGTTCAGCAGCAGCAAGGAGGACACACAAAGCCCAGCAAACCAAACCAACTCCACCATTCTATCAGCATTACCTGCCAGGTAGTTTGACAGCCACAGCATGTTTGGGTGTCAGCAGGACAAGCTACAGGCAGGCGAAGGGAGGAGGGATTGGCTCCTCTGGCTGATCCTGCCATGGCAGCCACCTCCTTTCCACAACGTGGGGATGAAAATGCCTCTAACTGCTCCCCCTCAGGATATTCTGCTTCCTCGGGAGTGGTCAGTCACCCTCTCCTGAGCCCTGACAGCATTTAGAAAGGCAACAAACCAGGAGGTGCTAAAGCAGCTAGAGGATGGAGAGGCAAATCTAAGGGTGGGGAGGCAAATCTAGCAGAAAAACAAAAGCAATGGCCGAGACATGAGGCCACAGAAATGACCAAAACATTTCCTTGGGCCTGGCTTTGTGCTAAAGAATCAACAACTGGTGCCAGAAACGAGCATCTCTAGGCCATCTCCTCTCACCTCTTCCAAGGTCCCTTCCCAAGCCATGTTCTGCCAAGGCTCACATAGGACACACAGGAGGAGGTCAGAGTCTGCTCCCCCACAGGGAGAGAAGCTCCCCAAGCAGCACCTGCCCATCCTGGAGTGATGGCACAAACACCACCCAGCAGAGCAACACCAGAGCAGTTCAGTTACCTGTGAAACAGACCCGAGCACAGGCACTTGTGGGGCAGGGAAATAATTAGGCACAGATTTGATTTTTCCCAGGATTAAAGAGCTTATAAAAAAAAAATAAGTTATATAACAGTCCCCAAGAAGCTACACAAGCATCATCCTTCAGCGTGGGCTCTGCAGTTACCTCCAGTTTTTAAGTTTCACACTTCTCAGTGGCATTTGCACATGTCAAGGCAAAACCACACGGAATGAGCTCAGTCCAACAGGCTGATGACTGAGGTACAGTTGGTAATTCGGAGCATGGGAGACTCGAGCAGAAGTCTGTGACTAAAACTGCATCAGCCTGGTGCAGGACACCTCTCCCCATGGACACAGCATAGACCAGACCCCCTCTCTGTGCTGCTCAAGAACAAAGGCAGTTTCCACCTATCTATTTTTAATACAAAGGCTGAGAAATCCTGTTTTGGTTTGGTTGGGTTTTTTTTCCAGAAATAAAATTTTATTTTTGTCATTAATACCAACTTTACATACAGGTTTATGCCCCCAGACTGCATTTCATTTGCTTTTTATAATTTTATCTTTTTTTTTTTTTAAAAAAAAAGGCATTTTTTTCCTTCCTTGATCAAGAAGAATGCAGGAACTATAATTTTAAATGACATCAAATTCCTTCTCCTTGGACATGTGGTTTTGCTCTTACAAAACTATTAAAATGTGAAGGAACAAGTAATATCAAAGACACGGACAGCAACAGCACTACTGCTTTTGGGTTGTGCTAAGAATATACTTGAACAGAACTCGGCCAGCCCTACACGTCTAACAACATCTCAGAAATTATATTAACGAAGTGAGAGACTTTCGCGTTAATATAACCCACCAGGAGACACATGCAGCAGCATCTCCTGCTTCAACCAGCCTCTGGTAGCTCTGTCTCTGGGGACAGGGGACACCCAGAGAGGACACACACACACACACCCCACCTCAGTTAGCTTGAGGCATTATCAGCTCGTAATGCCCAACCTGCCCCTCCTGCTTCAGCTGGTCTAACAGATCCTCCTTGCGCCGCTTCCTGCTGACCACCAAGTACCTGTTGTGCCCCTGCCCGTGAGATTTACTTTTTAGCCCGTATTTCTGGGCAATCTGGTGTATCTGCTTCCGCTCATCCATGGTCAGCTCTCTGGAGAAAGTCAAGTCAATGTGACTGTCTGAGCGGGCATAGTTCCGAATGATCTCCTCGATATCTCTCTTGGCGATTCTGTTCACCCTTTCCACGTCAAGCCCGAGTCCTTCCCTTTTAAACTGCTCCTTCACAGAAATAGGTTCTCGGATTCCCTCACCATCTTTCCCTAGGCCACCACCCGTCCAGCCCATCTTTCTTAAAATCTGATTCCCAATGTTGTCTTCTTTGATCTTCTGTTTGAAAGCCTCCTCTGCGGATCGACCCCGAATCTCATTTCTGGAGATGACGTCTTCCACGGTGCCTTTCTTCAGGTTATTGACAACAGTTGGCTGAGTCTTTTTGAGGATTTTCACGGCTTCCTCTGCTGCCTCGTGCTTGACAGATTTCTTCACTCCGACTGCTTCTGCAATGAATTCATCTTCGAGCAGCACCTTGCATTTCCACCGCATGCCAGTCATCCTTTCAAAGACGTACTCCACCGTCATCTTGTTGAACTGGGCGGTGTCGTTCAGCGTGCACACCGGATTGCTGGAGTTCTCGTAGATCACGAGATCCTTCAGGTCCTTCTTCCTTCCAGAGCCCCGCGACGAGCAGCCCACCTTCTGAACCTGGGTGACTTTGATGGCAGTTATATTGGACTGCATCTTCTGCAGGATTTTCAACGCCTCCTCCGCTGCCGCGTGCTTGCTGGTTTTCTTCGTGCCGAAGCCCTCGGCCAGGCAGTGATCTTGCAGGTAGACCTGACACCGCCACGAGCGGTTGGGCATTAGCTCGTACTTGTATTCAACAGACATTTTGTTGTAGGAGGCAGAGTTGTTGAGTATCCCGATGGCGTCGCTGGCGTTCTCCGTCAGGACAAAGCTAGTCCAGTGTTTGCTGGCGTTGGGGGCGCCTTTGGCGGGCTCAGCGCCGGGCTGCACCGGGACGCAGTCCCTGTTGGCCACCACGAACTCCTCGTGAGGTTTGAGCGCGGGAGGGAAATCCGGGCGGCTCACGCCCGCCTCGCACACCACCAGGTCTTCGTGATAGGTGTGTTTGAACTTGCGCTGCACCACCCTGACCTCCACCGCCTTCTTCAGCAGCCTGACGGCCATCTCGGCCGCCCGGTCCCTGGAGCCGTTCTTGCTGCCGGCGTAACCAGTGGCCAGGTAGACGTTCTGACAGCGCACCTCGCAGGCGAAGCCATCCGTCAGGAGCTTCTTGCTCTTGGGGAGGTCAGCAGGGGCGATTTCTTTCAGAGGAACATAAATATATTCAGGGTTTGTCTTGCACGCCTGAATGGAACGCGTCAAAAGATAGGTAAAGTTAATTTTATCAGTCCCGGTGTTCGCATCTGGGTTAGCAAGATTTTTCCAGACAGCTGCTGACAGTTTCTCGACAAAGCTCTGCTTCAGCATTATAGCTGAGGGAGGGAAGGTCTCTGACACAGGCTGGGCAGCTGCAGGGGAAACAGAAGCAGGCAGCGTGCCGCCCGCAGGAGAGTCCATGCTATTCACAGTTGCCTTGGCTGCTGCTGTCTGGCCCGTGAAGCCAAGCCCAGCTGTGTTGGACAGCAGGGGATCCACATCCCGTGCACCAGCAAAAGAATTGGTGCAGTTTTCAGCTGGCTGCGCTGTGCTGTTTGTATTTGCCTCCTGGGAAACCTCCTGCGTTTGGTTATCCAGGGGATCTTCCTTCTTCTCACCCTTCTCAGCACTGGTGACAAAGTGAATGGGTTCAAAGCGAGGTCGCACCCGGAACCTGGGGACCATCTTTTTGGGCGGCTCAGGAGTCTCTTCCGGCTCTGGACCTATGGGGTGGAAGAAAATGACACAATTACCAACATGTGCTATGACAGGGAGACAAGTGTTTCCACAGAGGAATCTTCAGGAGGAGCCCTCAGGCTCCAAACAGAGGATTCCCACTTCATAGCCACAAGCAAAAGGGTTTCCTTCCAAAGACATTCTCATTGATCCAATAAGACTATTCATTCTTGTCACTACAGAGGCATTTCCAGCTCCAGAGCTCCCTACAAAAATCCCTACATATTTAGTTATGTGGGTTTTAGGTCCAAATCGCTTTCTCTGCCCCCAGCATTGCCCACTGAACCCATCCAGTCATTCTGAAGTTAATCCATTCAAAGCTACTAAACCAAGTGAAAACTATGGCCAGTAAGACACAAGACCAGAGCAGGACTAGAGCCTCAGCTCTGACTCGCCACAGGGTTGCAGGATGATCTCAGATAAACTCCTTTATCTTCTCATTTGATGAAGGAACACAGTGATACTGAACCCTCCTTTCCCTTCCCAAACAGGCAGGGCTGCAATGAGTGTTAACAGAGACATCCTTTCTGTCAGTGCAGCTCCTCTTGGCTAAAGGACACCGAACAGGGAGGAATCTGCCCGGGCTTCAGGTGACAGCTGCAGTGGCTGGGGGGGGGGGGCCATTACACGTAAGCAGAAATGCAAGTAAGGCAGAATCCCCAGCTATGCACAGCTACTGCAGAAAATGAGAATCAAATGGCTGATAGCAACCACATTACATCACAACGATGGTTATAACAAGCATCCCTGGTGAAAGATTTAGCCCCCCGTGTGCTGAAGTGGCACACGTGTGCAATTTCATTACAAGAGCAAAAAACCACCTCAGTGGCTTGGAATGAGCTGCCTAATCCAACTCCAGGGTTTGCAACTGTAATCTAGGTCAGGCAACACATCTGTCTAGACACCACACTACCCCGGGGTGTTCCTCAGCCTGGCTCAGCAGATGGGACAGCCCCTGGCACACGCACAGCGCCAACGGGCACGCACACTGGAGTCAGGGAAACAGCTCCCAACACAGGCCTTAAATCCTCCAGCCTTCGGTGTGGATGAGTTATTGGCAAGGATTAAATTACTTGCTCAGTTCAGTATTTTGGTGGTTGCACTGCAGCAGCACCTAAAGGCTCTTCCCAGCAGAACAGCTCTCTCTGCTGGCTGTGTAACATGCAAGAGAACCCTTCCTTTCAGAGCTGCTGCCCAAGAGATGGACAAAACACTGGAGAAAAAGAGTATTCTCAGTTTTGCAGCCAGCAAAGAGGCACAGAAAGATCTGCTGGGTATTGAAGTAAGGGCAGAAACCTGAGCAGAGCTAGGGACTAGATCCAAGCCCAGAACAGTCCTGAGCTGTCTGACCATCTGTGCTTTAAACAGCTCAGCCACTGACAGAGGGTGTGTCCACAAACACCAATGGTGCCCCTGCCCCGGAGAGCAGGCTGGGAGCTCTGGAGCTGCTGAAGAGAAGCCAGGGATTGGAGAAACCGAACTGCCAGCCCTCTACCTGCTGCAGTTCCTGCAATGGAAAAGCTACAGCTGGAACAGGGAACCTCCAGACTGTGGGACTGAACCAACACGTGCAGGGGTCTTCCAGGCCCAGCAGGGAGGGAAAAATATATCAATTTCACCCCCCACCCCCCCACCCCAGCAGTGCTCTGGTCAGGCTGTAACTCCAGTATCAGGCTGCACTCCGTATCTCCAGGCCCACACAGCGCCCCTTCTCAGGCAGGACCACCACCCCGTGACAGTGCAGAAGAGCAGGTGGACAGTTCATTACACAGATCCAATTCCCCGCCACTATCCCCAGGGAAAACCTATCGCAATGAAAAATGGGATTTTCTGAAGCAAAGAGAACACTGCAGGAACTCCGTACAGCCCACGCCAGGTGGAGGGAGCAGCAGCAGAGCCCATCACAGTGGCCTCTCTTCAGCCTGTGCCCCCAGCAGGGCAGGGGTCTCCCTGCCAGCCAGGCAGATACTCACTGTCAGAGGGAGAGCGGTATCTCTTCAGCGTCCTGCTGGGGACCAGCTCGTACGTCCTCGTCTCCCCGATGTCGATGCCTTCGGCCATCTTGAGAACCTTCTCCATGACCTGCCCGCCGTATCTGTGCGGAGCCAACAGCAGAGCGCTTCAGAACCGGTCCCGGGGGCCACGCACACGCCAGCCCGTGCGAGCCCACGAGCCTCTGTCGGGCAAAGCAAGAGCCAAAGCTGCCGGGCACAGCGCCCGGCTGGAGCGGGGGACACACTCCCGCCCACTCTGCTGCGACCCTGGCCTCGTGTCTGCCCACCCGTGCTGGCAGGCAACCCGCACGCCAGCCACCCTGGTGCCAACTGAACCCATCTCTGAGAAACAAACTCTGCTGCCACCACACTGCCAGCGTTTTACACTCAAGTTTAAATGATCTGTCAAAATAGAACACTTGGTGGAGCTCCGAGGAAGGCCGAGGAACTCAGGGGTGCTGAAGCTGGGGTCGCTGCGGGCATCGCAGCCTCTGTGGACTAAGCACAAGGGCGACTGGCACTGGTCCTGTCTGGGTCAGCAGCCACAGCCCACGGGTGTCAGATGCCAAGGGCACTGCTCAGCCTTTATCCACTGCTCTTTAAAAGCCTTACTGATTTCTGGCCTGGTCGCTGTAACCAAAACGTTTTAAACCCCCGAGCCATGACAGAGGCCAGGTGGCTGTCCCCAGCCCCGTGTAAACCCTGCCCCTGTGCAGCTCCACCCAGGCAGGACCCGAAACCCTGACCCTCATCTGATGGATGGCTGTAGGTGATACCCTGTATGTTGTGTCCTGGAAGAGTAAAACCTAGATGCTGTGTATCCACCTCTTGGCCTCCTGCATTTCCCATTGCTCTGGGGACCTGTCACATGTTTTCAAAACATCTCTGCACTGAAGCTAAACAAAAAAAACCCACAACTTTTCTAATCAAGGAGAACCTATAAACATGGCCTGAAAGTAGCCTCTGCCAGCTTTGTACTGAGGTTCAGAAAGGAGGAAAAGCAATTTGGCACCTGTTCCATCCTGTGCTCACCTTCAGGTGACTGCCCATGGACAGGAGTCCCCAACTGTCCCTACAGTGGGTGCTGCAGTGACTTGCACCAGCTTTTAAACAGGACTGATCCAAGGGCTGGAGAAATAGACTTGCTCTCTGCTCAAGAAATGCCCTTCCTGCTGCTGATTTCAAGGGCCTGGCAGAAGTGAGATCCATTTAAATCACCGGGTGAGCTCTGAGCACACACTGCTGAGCTCCCAGCCTCACCCAGGGACCCAGCACAGCTCAGCCCCAGCAGAGAGGCAGAGGAACCTGCATGGGATGGAGACACCAAAAGGAATCACCAAAGGGGGTGGACGGTGGTGATTGCTCATCCTCCCGCAGCCCGAAGGGAGAGGGGTGGGCATCTCTACTCCCCTCTGGCTTATAGGGAGAAGAAGTCGTGATGGGAACATGCAGGATGATGCTCTTTCCCAGCAGGGTGCAAGAACAACATTAGATTCAACATGAGCATGTGTCTCCACAATGGATGGAGATGCTCGAGGCCCCGATTTCTGCCCCGGGAAAGATCAACCAGTCCCAGTATGTGTTTGACTAACCTGGCCTTTGGAAAGCTCACGCTGTGGAGACTGCAGATGGAGGCAGAGGAATCCCACAGCTCCAATGCCTAACTGAAGTCTCCCTGGTGTAACTTGCCTACATTGCTGCTTACCCCATCCCAGCAGCCCTGCACCATAACACTCCCCTTGCCCCCTGCATTCTGCAGCCACCTTTAACACACCTGAGAACACGGGCATCTTCTCCCATCCGCCCCTGAACTGAATCAATCCCATTACTTAACTCCTTCCTGACAGGCCATGTTTTCTAAGCCTGATGGACTTTCTCCAGATCATCCCTCAGCAGAAATTCTCCCTCAGGTTTCCTCAGCAAAGACTCTGGTGTTTACTCTGACAAACAGGGTGTCTTCACCTAGCAAGTGGTCAATGTTGGAAAAAACCCTAATGGAACAACAAAAAAACCCACCAACCTAAAAGCCAACCAACAAACTTAAGAGAAAACAACAAAGATTCCCCATAACTGAAGTTATTCATCTGATAGAGCAACAACAGCTCTTCCCAAGCAGCAGGAGGCAGCTCCAGAGCAAGCTGTGGGTTCCTTCCCTTCCCCAGACAGCTCTGAACTGACAGTTGCTCTGCAACAGCCAGCTCTGGGGGTGTCCTCAGGGCTGACAGCCCCACACTCCATCACTCCTGAACCTCCTGCTCACCCTGCCCCGAGAGCTGCAGGTGGGGATGGATGCTCAAGGGGGGAAGGATGGGCACTTGCAGGCTCAAGCTGCACCATTTCTTTAGGATTTGAGATCTTGCCACATAGTTCTTCCCTTCTGTTACCAGCACCTGTAGCTCTGTTATGGTGCCATTCCCCAGAGCACTCCCACAAACACCTCCCTCCCCTACGACAGCAAATAAACAAGATGAGGTAATGGACCAAACAGACTGTCTGAAGATGTGCTCAATTTTAACATGCTACTCAAGCTTTGGAATTTGAAGCTGCTTTAAAACTATGTTCAATTTTGGCACTTGCAGAGCAGAATTATTTAGTACTTGGACCAGAAATAACCTGCAGCTCCACGTTTAAAGATGTTCACTTGGCTCTGTACAAGTGACACAAACTACTCCCCAGCAAGGCTTTGGGATACTGACATTAATAAAGTCAAACTATCTGCCCTTTGGAGTCTGCAAGCTGCTCCCTCGCTGCAGTTTGCTGAAGTCACTGGGCAGTTGCTTCTGTCTTTAAAGCCTTGTGTCCAGTTAAAAATAATCACAACATCCAACATGTCAGTCGGGACGTTTCTGCAGCTCTCCACAACCCTCCTAGTTACAGGACAGCAGCCTCTGCACATTCACAGCAACCCTGATGGAGGGAAACCCGATGTGATCTATGTCCCTCAGAAAAAAAAAAAAGAAAAAAAAAAAAAGAGCTTTAAGTGGCTTGTGCAAGCTGCGTTCACTTTCTTCTCCCTTCAATTACTAACAACAGCTCAAGCTTAACGAGTCCTCGGGGGGTGGGGCATCAAGAACTGCTTTCAAAACGCATGTGTGCCCGTCCCGGCAGCGGCTGCCCCCGCACAGCCGCGGACACGGCAGAGACCCGTCCGGGATCCGCAGTTCTGCGGCAGCCGCTTCCACCACAGCTCTCCCGGGGCTGCTTAAAACGCAGCAGGGGACGAGACTCGGCCGAGAGCAGCGGGACTGAGGCGAGGAGCGGTCGGAGGCAGCCCGAGCTGCTTCTCCCAGTCCGCTGGCGGGGGCTGCCCGGCCCCGCTCCAAACGCCGACCCCGCCGGCGGCCCGGGCCCCGCCTCGGCCGGACGCTGCGGAGCGCGGCTGACAGACAGCCCGGGCTCCAGGCCTCCCCTCACCTGCAGCCCATGAAGACGTGGTTGGTCCAGAGCACGGAGAGCGACAGGAGCTGGTCGATGGCGGCGCCGGGGTAGCCGTGGAGGTGGCGGAGGATGAAGCGGCGGCGCAGCCCCCACTGCCGCTCGGTCTCGTTGTACTGCCGCCACTGCTCCAGCACCGACTCAGGCACCGGCTCCGGCTCCGGCGGCGGCATGGCGAGCGGCGGCTCGGCGGACGATCCTACCTTCCGAGGGGGCCGTCCTCCCCGGTGAGCGCAACCGGGGACGAGCCGCGCACGGCGGCGGAAGTGGCCCAGGCGTGCCGGACGGGAGCAGGCCCCACGTGCGGACCAGGCCGCGGCTTTCTGCGGACCGCCGGGGAGCGCCGGCCCGGCCCGGCCTCTAGTGTACACTGTGCACCAGTGTGTACCAGAGCTTTGTAGTTCTGTGGGTTCAATGTGCCAGGCCATCAGATCCACAC
>JAOEGS010014153.1:0-17016 GCA_025447755.1 Corythornis vintsioides
GGGGGTTGGACTAGATGATCTTCTAGCTCCCTTCCAACCCCTAACATTCTGTGTAGAGAAATCAGGAGTGAAGTTGAGCCTTGGATGAAGGGAGAGGTGGAGGAAAGGTGTTTTAAGACTTCTATTTTTCACTATTCTAGTCTGACTTGATTGGCAATAAATTAAACAAGTTTCCCCAAGTCCAGTCCCTTTTGTTCGTGATGGTAATTGCTGAGTGATTACCTTGTCTTTATCTTAACCCATGAATGTTTTATTTTCTGCTCTGTCCAGCTGAGGAGGGGGAGAGACAGAGCAGTTTTGGTGGCACCTGCTGCCTGGCAAGCATCAACCCACCACAGTGCTGCCAAATTGCATGTTATTCTGTAAAACCCTAATGAGCCATTTCTAACTGCTGGAGTACCAGCTGCCAAACTGGTCCAGTGAGTCCATGTAATAGTCTAGCTAAAAACCACCTGCTCCAGCCTTAGTCCCAATGATGAACTCCTCACACCTCATTTTACCTGGGAATATTTTAATCATAGTGTCTTGAACTACAGGTACAATTTCTGTCCTTCAAAAAGATGAAAAGATGACACATCTATGCCAAGTGATATCAGCACTCAACTAAAGACCATCAGTCCAATTAACCAGAAAACTACCAAATCTTCCAAGAAAAGCTACAAAAAACAGAACACAACAAAAACCCTCCCACATAAGTGAAGTAACCTCAGTGATGGTAACACTGCTGGCATGAGACAGACATATGTTTATCAGATCTTGGCCTACATCCCAGTTCTGATGTAGAAAGAAAAAAAATAATAAAACAGACAAATAAAAAAGTGTAATTAGAGCCAAAATTATTATGGTCTGCTCCCAGGATTCCCATGGTGAATAAGAAAAAGAAGGATGCTAGGAAATAATATGACAGCTTACTACTAAAATCTCCATTTTCTCCAGCTCCATTTGGACTCCTTGATAAAATGTTTAATTTCATAATAAAGTATTTCCATCAAAGATCTCCACTTTCCAGAGCTGTCAAAGAAAAAAAAAGTCTGGTTTCCACAGTTAAGATCCATTCTGCTGTAATTTCTAAAACATCTTGCATTGGCCTAAGCAAGGAGAGACAGCTGATTTCCATGCCCCTGTGTCAAAGAATTTCACAGCACCAGTAAGTAAAGGGAATGTAGGAGGCTGACTAAAGCCAAGCTGCTCAATGCTGTGAACCATTGACTCAGAGATGGCTTTGGGCACTCATGCACTGCATCAGCAGGCAGCATGACTGGAACTGACAGGTCATGAGCATCCTGGGGCTGACTGCACACTCCAGTGTCAGAGGTGGAGCCCATTGAACACCACTTAGCAACCCACAGCAAAAGCTGGGTGGAATTTATTTATACCTGTTAATTGCTTTCACTGTATGGAGAAAAGGTGATGCTCATCAGTGGGAGGGTTGTGTTTTTTTGTCAGAATATTCCCAAAGAAATGAGGCCACTCTTGCCTGTACACTGACAGGCACTGCAGTGTAAGACTGCAGAGCAAGTGGGCTCGAGGACTTCTCCTGCCATGGAAAGGCACCAAGATGTCCAGATTTATTTCTAGGCAAATATTCAGAGAATCACCTGAATAGTCTGTGAACTGGAAAACTGAAAATTAAACCTCTTAACAGTGCAAAATAGTAATAAACTTAGGCATGACTAGCTACAGTAAGTGGCACAAGATGGGAGAAGGCTACATAGTCTTTAACCACCAGCAGGAAAGTGTCTGTAGGTTTGTAGGACCTAATCCCCAAGAATTAGGATTTTTATCTTCTTTCCAAGCTCTGCTATATCCAATTTCCTTCAGAATTTCTATTCCATACAGGAAAAAAACCCCAAACAAACAAAACAAAAACAAACAAAAAACCCAAACAAAAATAATAATAATAATAATAAAAAAACAAACACAACAAAAACACCAAAAAAATCCCCCAACAAACTGAGAAATGCTTCTGTATCAGCTGAAAGACACACTAGCACAGACTCTGGTATTAATATCATTTTAAACACAGAAAGCAGAATGTCCTGTACCACACAGAAGAAATAAAGCTACCTGAATAACCTCCCCCCATCATCCTCATCTTGTGATTCTCTCTCAAGCCAGTCATATGGCAGCACTTCTTTTCTTTTTCTTTCCCCATAAAAGGAGAAAACAAAAAGAGAAGAAAGGAAGTCAGCAGCCCAAGCAGGGCTGCACTGCCACATGAATCAAGCAGCTCACAGCTGTACTACTAGAAGATGCACCCTGAGAGAGGGGTACCATGAACCCACTGCCATTTGCTTAATGCCTGTGTGATTGCATGTCACCAAGTGGTTAATGCTGAACTTCTCACTAGAGACTGTATCAAAAACTGAAGGACAGAGGGCATGTAATGTATTTGCATTTGCTTATCTACCATCTCATTGCTTTGTGTGGGTGTCCTGTCAATAGCATAAGAACCTCTCCTTTGGGAAGCAGCTGTAGTGACAGCATGACACAGAGTGGCAATTAAAATTACAGTGCTTTCTGCTGCATGAATTTCCATGTGTCCCACACCACCCCAGTGCCCACCACCCACACCCAGCTCAGTCCACCTTCACCTTTTTCTGCAGTAAAGTTACTAGGGAACTGACAGACCCAATTTGGCTTTTTTGAGAGGAAATTTCATTGGCTCTACTCTAGGGAAAGGTAAATGACACACAGAATTCCCTATATTATCAGGTAAAAAACAAAGAGTAAAAGCCTTGTTCTTGTATCAATAGAAATGATTGTTTCTGCCTCAATAACCAGTATTAGAGTTAAAAGGCATGAAAAGCTAAAGAATTGAGAAATGTTAAGGAAACTCATCTCCAAGTGGTAAGGAAACTCACCTCCTCTCCATGTGCAGCTGCTGAGATGGGGATTTTAAGAAGTCCCATCTCCCAGCCAGCACAGGCAACAGGGTGTAACAGCCACACCAGCACTGTGGATACCTGCACACATCTTCTGTGTCAGCCCCACAGGTACTCAGCACAGACTGGGAACCACCTTGCTTTCCCTCAGCTGTTCATGTGCAGTCAAACTGAGTGTGATTTGAGTGCTACAACTTAACAGCTGACTGCTTTGGGAGTGATCCTGAAGGAAATTCAATGCCATGACTGATGCTTGCTGTGTCACAGCCCAAGCATCAGTTAAAATACAGATAAGCATTTTCAGGGTCAGTCTCTGTCCTTAAAACATTTATAGTTGGGTTTTTTTTATGGGTTTGGGTTTTTTTTCTTCTTTTTTTTTTTTAAGGAAGGAAACAGTCTCCCTGGTTATTAGATCATTATCAGGTCAGATCAGATGGCCAAAACAGCACAGTTCAGTAAGGACTTTAATATAACCCCCTTCTATTTTTAAATCTTACATTTGCAGGAAAAAATGGACTCAACACAGATCAATGTGATCAAAGTTGAGAAATCTTTATTCAGGTATTGAGACAGCTTATATAAGTTCATTTATCTGTACACAAGCTCCATTCCATTACTGTTGGCTACAACAAGCTCTGTTCACAGGCCTTGTAGGTGCCTTGTTGTTGCTAATGCTTGGCCCAAGCTCATGACTGGATACACCAACTACATCGATATGTCAGTTCTTCTCAGGCAGTTAGTAAGGCAGTTACACCTTGTTGCAGTCACTTATCTCCTTCTAGTGAGCTTCCCAACCTTGCACAACTGTTATACCTTGAAATGCATGTACTTGCTCCTCAGGCTTGCTTCTGTTAGGGTGCCTGAGCATGCCCTGAGGCCTTTAGGTTAGGGCAATAATGAGTCTGGATGGGCCACATGTCCATTCTCCTCAATATCCATCACTACAAACACTGCTCTTTGCATAGAAAATGGAATTTTACAAAGAAATATATTTATTCCATATTGCTAAAGATGACCATTTGCTCCTCCAAAGCATTTGTTACCTGTGTGGATTTAATTAGCTTTTCACAAATGTTCTCTCAGTATAAACACGGAATATTTCTTTTAAAACTAGTATTATAACCTGTAGATGTCCCTTTGGCTTCTGAATGAATCAGAAGACACTGCAAACAGCAACCACAGAAGGACAAACACTTTATTACGACTGTGGTGACTCAGACTGCCACGATTTGGCAGCCCACAGTGTTCCTCAGCAGAGCAGAACAAAAGGGGATTTTTTTTTTTGGCAGATTTACTTTTAGTTCAGTAAAGGACAACATGATACTGTGTGTGCCATAATGAATCAAAACCTCAGTAAAACAAAGGCCTAAGTAGTCAGACCCAAATATTTTTCTTGTCTCACAGTATAAAAAAGGACAAGCACATTATCTATACTTCTGAGGCATCTAATCCATGTGCTCTTTCCTTGGCTTTTGGGAAAAAAGTAAAATAAATAAAATAAATAAGATTATCTAGCAGCAGAAATACAAATCTGCTCTATACTCAGCATAATCCCAGAATACCTCAAGATCAGGAAACATTTTCTATTTTCCTCTAGTAAGTGAACTTTTTAACAGCTCCTCCAGTAAACCCCGTCGACCGAAGTACTGCAATCTTAACAAAATCTCTCAAGTATTCAGAGCATGAAACACATTTTGAGAGAAACTCCTTTTCCAGTATCCCTGTCATGATCTCATGTGGAACAGCAAAGTGTTGCTGCAGTAACTGGTGTTACATGGTTCTGCTCCCACACACAGCCTTGGGAGGGGGTGAGGGAAGTGTTCCAGTCCTACAGGGCATTTATGCTTTAATAAAAACACAGGAGAAACAGTTACAGAATACCAGCTCCAATTTCCTCTGCCACCATCAATTATTAGGGGGATGACTACAGACTTAGCTCCAGAAGCTTCTGAAGATGCCATGGTCATGAAGTCTTTATCTGACAGTCACCAACAGTCTAGATGATCCTTGAAACTAAACACTGCAATTGCAAAGCAATAGAGTACAAGGAGTCAGACTGTGTGCATGTGGGTGGTAGAAAATAGAACTGAGATAAAATTAGACAGTAACTGGAAATAAACCATAACAAATTCAACAATCTAACCTGAAATCTAAACAGGTTTGAACAACACTGAGGACTGCCAGTATAAAATTGTCCCCTCAACATTGCCTTCCAGTTTCCACAATATTAAATGAATACCCTCCAAAAAATTAGGACCAGCAAATCATCTGTACCAACCAAATACAACAGCACTTCTCATGGAGGCTATTTAAACACAATTCTGCCATCAATCTGCTGGAGACAGGATCATATGGATCAGTTAGCAGAGAGAATTTTCCTGCTCCAAAACCAATTGAGCTCCCTAAGTGGCACCATCACTCAGCATTTCCATATCAGCTAACAGCCACCAGTAATGAATTTCTGCCCCACAGCTCAACACTGCTATTAATATGCATGAGAGAAAACAGAAGAGGAACTTTTCCCCTCCTCACAGAAATCCATTAGCTCAAGCTAACCTTCCAGACTTCATCTGGGGCAGCTGCAAAATGAAAATTATAATGATTGAGCTCCATACCATCTACGTTTACAAGAAAGAAAATAAAACAGAAAGCAGGTTTTCCTTGAAATGTCTTTGAAAAAAAACAAGAAAACAACCCCTTCCTCCCACTTCTCAGTCTAACCACATTCAGTCTAGACAACCATAGTCTCAGGACACCACTGGGCTCAGTTCAGCTGCAGAGGCAAACAGTACCAAGCTATCTTAAAACACCTTTTCTTCCCAGCAGGTGCCAGGCCAGGCAGGACATGGGTACCTGTGTCTCCTGGCTGTCCTGCAGCTCTCAGCCAAGTGGGTATCAGAGTATTTCAGTAACAATGAGATGCCTGTGCTGGACACCTGTCTCAAACCAGGCTCAGATGGTGTTCTAGCCCCCAAACCAAGACTTTCTCCTGAAGGGAACCTCAGTATTGCCAAATTCTGGATTTCACCCCTCCCAAATCTACACTTTTCTTAGATTGACTAGTCCATGTGTGACCAGAAGCACAAAATGGACTCACGGGTGAAATTTCAGCATGGCTGCAAGAAATTTGGTGATATAATGGAAATGAAGGTAATGGTGAGAGCAAGCAGGACACCATCTAACCTCATAGGAAACAGTTGTGAAGGCTGTACCTTCAACTTCACCTGTCCTGGAAGCTCAAGAGGTGCCTATGTTGTTAGAAAAGGTTGTAAAACCCTCAGACCTCGCCAGAAGCAAAATACAAAGTCATCCCTTTCACACACAGGCTGCTGAGGGAAGGAGTGATGCAGGTTTGCAGTTTCAGATGAGGAGGCAGGAGCATTCCCCCCAAGCACCATCCAGCAACTTAAAAGTCTCAGGAAAGCAAGCACAGAGGCAGCAGCAGTGGGAGGAAGGCTCTTTCCAGTGGAGAGGCTGGCTACCAACCACATCTCTGCATGCCAAGGCAGCCTGCTAACCCACAGCCTGGGGCCTGTCCTGCACTCTTCCTGCTGAACCTACAAAATGGGAAAATACTTACTGGATGAAGGAATGAAACACTTAGAGAAACCATCTTTCCATCACCTGAATGCCTTAGTCACAGAGCAGGAGTCACTCTCCCTCCAGCCTAATTAATTATTTTTTCTAAATAACAGAGTTGCAGGTAAAATAAAGGGCAGCTTATGACAAGCTGCTTATTGCAGTCCCCTTTGAAGAGGGAGAAGTAACTTCAAGCTGAAAAGGGCAACAGGGAATGAAGCTTCACACTTCATGAGTAATGGATGTAACTAATGCAGCAGCAAATAGAAGGAGAAAGGGGAGAGATAAACATCATTGCAAATGCTCCTCAAGT
Organism: Corythornis vintsioides; assembly: GCA_025447755.1. Taxonomy (NCBI): domain Eukaryota; kingdom Metazoa; phylum Chordata; class Aves; order Coraciiformes; family Alcedinidae; genus Corythornis; species Corythornis vintsioides. The sequence continues at coordinate 6,778 of JAOEGS010014153.1, forward strand.
TGAGTAAATAGCTTATACACTTATTTCTTAGCAAAACAAGCTTTTTAAATCCTGAGGGAACATTCCCACCTCAGGCTGCCAAAGGCAGTGAAGCAGGAGAGAGATGCCACTCTCCAGAACAGGGTGGTAACAGCTCTGGATGATGCAGAAATGAAGCTCTGTGCAGGTTGTTTTCTTCACAGCAAAAATACAGACAAGAGTGTGCTTTCAGACTTGAGTTTTAAGCCTTAGCTTTCAGGCATCTAGTAGTAAAATAGGCCACTCAAATAATTTATGAATCAGGCTGTAATGCAACAGGGAGAAGGATTCCCCTCCAAAATCCCATAAATTATATATTAAAAAAGCTTCTAACAACTACTTAAAGTTACACATATGTGTATCAGGGAGCTACAGGAGACTACAGTGTCTTTTATACCAGTGTAAGTCTACACATTGCCTTAAAAAGCTGAAGCACCTGACTGAACTGTGGGAATTCCAATGCCCACCATCCAGAGCTGAGCTCAAACAGGATCTCAGCATCTTCAGAGCTGTTTTCTGGACATGACAACTCACGTGAGACATGGAGGGGCTGAGACACTTGGGTTCATCAATCCTATTTATTACCTTCAGAACATAACCCCAGCAGACCTGCACTTGTGACAGGCACACAACAGCACAAGGTGCACTGCTGCAGGAATCTTCAACATGAACCTGTAAGATTCTACAAACTTCACAAGTTTCTTACACAGATTTGCTCAAAAATAAACCTCAGACTTATGCATTAGCTTCAGCTTTTGCACTGCCAGTCACCCCAACCACGATGGTAAAACCTGTCCCTGACTCTACAAACAGTCCCACAGATGTACAAGAGAAAAAAGAATAAATGCACAAGTAAGTCCCACTGGTTTTGTAGACACAATACTAAATAAAAATATATATTTCAAGCACCTGTATGTCAGTGCTGCAGTGGGTCATGTCTGCCCTCTATCTATTGCTGTTATTTTTCATGTAGAAGAAACTACTTCTACCTGTTTAAATGAAAAGCTTGTATCAAGCAATATAAAAAGTAAGACACGTTTTACATTTTAATAGGAAATATGAATTGGAATTCTGTGTTAGTGGAAGAATGGTAAATTGAGTACTTCACAAGAATTAGGACCTATACATCTCACATCATTCCCATCACTTTCATCATCATTCACACATGAGTGCATAGCAGCTTCTATTATAATTTTCATTGAAATACCAAATTCAAATTTATGACTGCATTTTTTTTTGCAAGTCTCAAGCTGCCTCATATATTAAGTATTTTAATTCATGCCTCTCAAACTGTTTTCTCTGATTTAATGTTAACTGTTTTACATTCCTAGATAACATGAGTAGAAAGCACTGCTAGAGGAATGATTGATATTACTGAGACAGATCCAAATACACACTGAATTCAGGACAGAGGAAACACTAAGAGGTTTTGGCTCCTTCAGATCAACATATATTATTAATATGCACACTTGCCTGGTCACTGATGTTACAGGTCACCTTGACCTACTCAGTTTGTCTCCAGGGATGCAGTAGGAGACCTAAGGATGTCTGGATTCCACCCAGGCTTTGGATACAGAACTGTATTTTAATGTTTTGCATAATATGGGAACTGAATGATGAAGTTCCTGTGCATTGTGCACCTAGTGCTAAAAAGAATGCCAGTGATTCTACTAAACTCTTACATGGCTCATCTAAAATCTCTCATTAAAAGGGTATTTGGAAATACTAGGTCTGATGGATGAAAGAGGTCTTATTTATAGTAGCTGTATACCTATACAGTATTATTGCTGTTAAAGTATGGGAAATATTACTCATCTAAATAACATCTAGTATTTTTCACACACATCTTAAGCTTTCATTTGATGTAACACATAACTTGGAAATCTACAACAGACTGTACATGCAAATCCTCAATGTCTTTGTGAGACTACCATACTGCTGAGGACAAGGTATTTCAGCCTGACAAAACAGTGTCAAAAATGATGTCATGAGGACAAGCTAAGCACACTAACAATGAATTCCCTTCCCAGCACTGTAAAATTCACTAACACACCCACTAGTATAGCAAAAAGACATGCTGACAGTAACTATGCAGTAGGAGCCAAGATGATCACCATTTCTCCTTTATGAATTACCCAAGTATTTTTTAATCTAATTACTGGCATACACTGCCTTTTTAATCAGTTGTGGTTTATTTTCTGTTTTAATAAAGAAGTTCACAGGAAAAAAAAAATGAAGCATCACTGCAAGAACAACAGAGCAGGGTAGTGAAAAAATACAGAGAAAGGACACAGTAAAATATTGAGCAGTGATAAGGTAGACATTTAACTAACTCAGAAAGTTTCACACTAACCAGTTTATATTTAATTGAAACCTTAATAATCAGATAAGACTACACTGTAGTGGTTCAAATGGAATAATTTTATTCTTAGTTGCTACCTTGTGATTTTCTGGAATTCAAATCAAACTCTTCCTGCCTTTCCCATAGTCTGTAATTTCATTTCATTAAAACATAGTTTTGATTTGTTTTGGGTTTTTTTTAAGTCTACCCTAGGAAAGCTGAATTCATGAGTACTAGTGTTTTCTCATTAGTTATTAATGAGGGCCTGGTGAAGTGGAGGAGTAGGGGCATTACAAGAGAGGAGAAAGAATCAAACAAGAAATTACAAAGTATATTCCTTAAAAAAAAAAAAAAAGTATATTGATGATGTCTTCCTTACGTGTTATACAATCATAAACCAGCATAACAGAGAAAAGGAAAGTATCAGCTTGATTCTTCCCTGTGTAACATGAGTTGGGGTATTTCTGCAGAGCAGTGCTGAGCGTGTGAAATTCTTTGCCCACAAGGCAACCTCATGTCACGACAGCCTTTCATTCCAGATCTCCCCACCTAAGAGTTCACAGGCAAAGTCATTTTCGCTTTTTTTCTGACCTTGCAAATGAATGGTGATAACAGGAGAAGCAAAGCAAAAAAAAATATCCTCGTCCCCCTTAACTTAAGGGGGGAAAGTTGCAACTACCTTTAAGAGCTGGCAACCAGAAAGTGCAAAGAAAGGCTGTACTGCAATCAAAGAGCATGAGGAACAGGCTGGAAACCAACTCAAATCAGCGCCCTTGGCGAGTTATTAGCAATGCCAGGGACAGCATGTGAAGTTAAGAACCCTGCTGTGCTGTTCGTCAGCTGTGGAGCCTTCGATTCTACACTGTGGCATCGTGTGTTACCCAGACCTTAACATAACAACACACAGAGAAACAGAATTACAGCTAAATAGTCTTGAAACTACATTAAGGCAATAATAATAGGAAGATTGGAGGCAAGCTGTTTACTGTAACACATCTCGGCGTGGACAGCGATGGAAAGGAGCTGGATGCAGCGTTACACACGGTGTTACACACGGTATTTATTACACAGTATTACACACGCCTGGGCACGACCCTCTGCAAACGCCGCGTTTATAGCGCCCTGCAGCCAACAACCACCAGCAGCTGGAACGGAAAGTTTTCGGTATAACCAAAGTTTGAGCTGAATCCCCCCTTCTCCCACACTTACTCCAGGCAGGCAGCACACGGTGACTGATGCCCGCGGCCAGCCGGCTCTCCCTGGGCCAGGCTGCGGGCAGCGGCAGGTCCTGGCACCGCTGCTCTCCCGGCAGCCGCGGCCGCTCCGGCGTTCCCCGAGCGGCAAAGAAACCCCAGAGATGTCCACCCCGTGGGGCCTGTGCCCCGGGGAGGCGTCTCCCCTGCCTGGGGCAAAGCCAACCGCGTATCTCCGCGGGGGCTGGCAGCGCTGCCGGCGGCCAAGAGAGCCCCTCTCCGCGCTCACCGCCACAGCGCTACAGCCTCTGGCGACGGGCTGAGGCCGGCGCTTTCCCAGGCAACAGTTGGCTGCGTCCCTCCTGCCGCCGCCTGTCCGGCCCGGCCCCCGCCTCCAGGCAGCCCCCGCGGCTGCGAGGGGCAAGGGCGGCCGCGCCGCCTGCGGCCCAGGCCGGCCGGGAAGGGGTGACCCCGGGCGAAGGAGCGGGCGACAAAGGCGGCTGTTGGGCTCAAAGCGGCGAAGAAGGCAGAGGGGCGAGGGAGAACGCCCGGGGGCTGCTGAGCCCCCGCCCCGCTGTCGGCGGCGTCGATGCGGAGGGCGCTGCGGGGACGAACGAACGGCAGTGGCGGCTCAGCTCAGTCCGCCCGCCCCCGAGCAGCCCCCGAGCAGCCCCCCGAGCACCCCCCGGAGCGGGCGGCGGCACCCGGCCCCGCCGTGCCTGGCTTACCTGAGCCGCCCGTAGCCGCTCGCTGCTGCAGGGACAGGGACGGGGACTCTCGTCCATCCCCCGCTCCTCAGACACAGCCGGCGGAGCTGCGCGGCCCGGCCCGGCCCAACGCGACGCTCCCAGGCCCGCCCCGCGGTGGCTGCGTGTAGCTGCCGCCGGCTGCCAGCCCCGGGCGGCCGCCGCTCCCTCAGACCCGCCTCTCGACGCCACAGGCTGGAGGGGGTGTCGGGGGTTGGGGGGGGGTGGGGGGTTGCTGAGCCGCAGCGCCTTCCAACGACCGTGACCGCAGGAGAGGCTGGATGGGAACCGCGGTAGCTGTAGGAGGGGAGCCCAATGCAGGGCGGTTCTGGACCGGAGGGGACCTTCGGGCTCCGCAGCCCAGCGGGTCGGGAGGTTTGGGGTGTCCGCCTAGAAATAAGGGCAGGGAAACGTGCGGCTCTTACCGGTGCTGCACCCCCCGCCCAAGGCCATCGGCACTGACCCAAATCCTCCCGCTTCGCAAAGATCCCATGAACTCCTCACAGCTGCGGGGCTGTTTCTCGGTTGTTTTGGCATTTGGTGTTTTTCGTTGGGTTGTTTGTTGGTTGGTTGGGCGATTGAGGGTTTTTTTGGGGGTGTGGGGTTTGGTTTGTTTGGGTTTTTTTGGTTTTTTTTTTCAAGGCGGGGGTAGTAATTGTGTAAATGTTTGAGTTCTGGGGGACTGCAAATAGCATTTTTTACATTTCTGGCTTGCAGAAGGCAGCACTTCCTCAAGACGTCAAAACCAGATCTGAGCCCATTCACAGCTCGTGAAAATGCTTTGTACTTCCTCTTGCTTTTTTGAGGGTTAAATAAGGTTAAAGTTGCAAGAGTGGCTAAGCAGCGCTTGGTTTCCCCCTTCCCCAAAAGCCAATTTATGAGTCATTTACAGGAAGAAGGGGAAAAAAAAAGAAGAAAAAAAAAAAAGAAACAGAAAGAAAAAAGCCTACAAGTAATAATATTGGAAGTACAGCACAGAATCACGGAATTTCTTAGATGGGAATAGACAAAGATCATCTAGTCCAAGAAACACCTGGTTATTTGTTCACACCAGGGTTTTGCTTGCTGAGCTCTTTAAATGTGGGAAGCGTGGTGCTGACCACAGAGCCATTACAGCACTGCCAGTGAACCTGAGAATTCACATCTGTGAACTGCCTGGGGCAGATGCGCTGAAGAAACGGCCTGAGTGAGCCAAGAGGTGCGATTCTCATGAATAAGTCAAGTTTTGAAGTGTTATGAAGCCAGCAAGTCTGGTAGAACTGTGAGCGTGTAGGGTCTGCTGCTGATTTCACCCCCTGGCCTGTCACTCTCACTGAGCAAATGGCCCAGAGTCCCAGAGCAGCATCATTTGCACACTTTAACCTCTTGCCTTTACCCAGACTGTATCCAGATGTCCTTGAATTGTTCTTTAGTCTGAAAAATCTTGATTTTCTAGTTAGAGAATCATTCCGGTGACACACTTAGTCTATTAAAAGGCTTGGTGTCTGTTACTGTAGCACGTATTTAATATAGCTATCCTCACAGCACCCAGCTTAGTGGAACACTAAGCTGCTGGCTTGCATTTTTTATGCACAAGTCTCAAAGCACCCTTTAAAAGAAGTAAATAGCATTGCTCCACTTTCAAGCAGGAAGAACAGTCACATGGAAAACTTGAACCAGGAGAGAGAACTGAACCTCAGATTCACAGCTAGTAGTTTAATGTCCCCTTTATCTTATTTTTTTTCTGGGACATGGCTTCTGACTGCTATATAATGCATATGTCTTTAACTGCATGCTTTTACAAAAGAAGAGGCAGCTGTCACCCATCATTTGGAATTATTCAGACTCTGTTAGTGCATGTTATGTGTGCTATCAGATTGTCCACACTCAATGCATCAGAGTCTTAGCCGTAAGAATATTTTGACTCTGGACACAGAGGGTATTTAGGATTTAGAAAAATCCAACTTAAAAAATCCTACCAAAACAAAGAGGCCATTCTGTATTGATGAGATGAACTGCAGAGCATCTACACAGCTTCAGCGTCACACAGTGCTGTAAGACTGAAGCTGAACAGCCTGTGGGGGAAATGGCAGGCAAGCAATAGATTTTAGATTCTCCACTTGGGACAATGACGTTATAGACCTGGAAAGAATTGTTTAACTGGGTACTTGCATATTAGCCAAGCCACAGTAACTGTCTGGGTGAAATTATTATCCCAGTGCCAGTGTGAGGCAGCTTCAATTTGAGGCACATCAGTAGGGTTTAGTTTCCAGTACCTCAAACATGCTCAACTTTCTCAGAGGAATGTGCTAACACACAGCTGAATTGTGCCTCTAAATTGAGGTGTACAGACACCTGCATATTCTTAGACATTAGTCAGGTGTCTAATCTCCCATTACAGTCAGTGGGATGGTCCAGGTCTGGTGCTTTTAAATGGTTGTCTCACACTTCACAAGAAGCAGGTAGGTGCCTGCAATCAGTTTTCTGGTGAGCAATGCAATGGACCAGTGGCTAAGAGGCTGTGTTATCACAACTCAAAGCTGCCCAGACTCTGTTGACCCAGGTCCCAGTTCATGGGTGGGATAACAAAAAAATTCAGGGCTTTTTAAGATCCCCTTGGATATTTTGCCTATTTTTCTACTGCTTTTCCAGAAGCATCAGGTCTCATTTAGGTCCTGTGAGCCATAGAGTTATCTCAGAAAGACCCTTGCTCAACAAATCAATCTGTCAGTGGAAACTTAGATATCTAGCTGAAGAAACCTGCAGGCATCTAAAATTTTAAGAGTCTGAATCTCACACTGAATCCCATCCAAACTTATTTGCAACCTCAAATCTCAGGGAAATTTATCACGTTTTATTTCACAGTTATGACAATGTATACACAGCCAGTTGCTGTGGCTTTACTGGAACATAGCAACATAACAGCAATCTCCCATTTTTTTTTAGGTGCTGGCCTTATAATGTCTGCTGCAATTTGAATGGTGACATAGAGATTTTATTTTTACATAAACAGGAATTATTCATAAATTAATCTACAACACTGGGAAATAATTGATTTTTTATCTACCTGGAGCATTGTTGTGTGATCTTGTGTAGGGTCTGGTGCCTTGTAAGTCTTGAAAGTCCTGGCTTTAGCAGAATTGCATTAACAATCATCTGAATGCAAGCAGCAGTCTCGGAACAGATAGGAACATGAGTTTTCAGCTTTTGATGTTTAACTTGCTAAGCAGAACTAATGTCTATATCTAAGCAGTTTTCCAAAGTATTACATGTAGGAGTTGATTTGTGGAATAAAAGAACATCTTTCTTAACACTCATTTTAGCTCTGTGCAGACTGAAATGAAGGTTAGTACAAAAAGCATTCTCAGAAAAAGAACAATTTAGAGCTCAGTTCAGAGATAACCAAATTCAAAGAAAAGTGTCTTCAGTTTCAGTAGCCATTTAATCAGCCCCATAAATGTCTCCTCAGTCTCAAAGTACTTTATTTTTGTGGTTAATAGAGAAAAAAAGGATAATGCTAATATATTCTATGAAGTAAATTACGTGAATATTCAGTACAATCCTGTCATCACTTGCATAATTCACGGCACCACTGATACTGTTTGAAATTGTAGCTGTTCATCACTTGTGAAGACAAACCTCATTGTGGAATTTCAGGACATTATTTTCTTCTCAGTCATACCACTGAAAATTAGAAGTAAAGCCAGTAAATTTTGAGAGAGAATAAACCAAAAGAGGAGAGGAGTGAGTTAATCCATCATTTTACAACTCCTAGTTGTGTCTGAAATTGCTTCCCACGAAAGAATTATGCTGTTGTGCTTTTGCAGTATTTTTATCTCCTCCTAAAGAGCCCATCATCAGTAAAGGGGCAGAGAAAACTTCTGCATCCCAATTGTAGATCTCTTCAGCATGAAGAGCTTTCCTTCTTAACATACATCAAGTCTTTATTGCAGTAAACACACAGTTTATTTCTTGTATCAACTGATGCATAATGTTGGGAGCATCCCAGGCAGCCAGTCCTTGACAAGGGACCAGCCATAGCAGGTTACAGCAGCACCACCACTCACTAAAAACACAGGAGCCTCAATTGAGTGCAGCTGGAAATCTGACCTGTATTTATTTATCTACCTGTTTGGAAATCACATAGGAAATAGAATCCTCTTTAAAATGTGTGCCTGTACACACCTTGAATGGCACACAATAAAAGTTTATATATATTATAGGTTAATTAACTTAATTAGGCATTCAGTGCAGACTCATTTTCATTGTCAGTCTTACACAATTTTACTCAGTAAAGTGATGCAATTAAACTTCTGCTATAAACTGTAAAAGAAATAGATATGTTTGCATGCAGCTTAAAAATAATTGAGATTTATAAAATATATTGCTAAAAATAAAAATAAATTATATTTTGGGTCATTTTTTAGCAAGTCAGAATACTATAGTTTAAATAAAGGAGATTTTGCTGTGTAATTGTATAGGAATGTGATTAGACCTTTTTCTGGGTATAGTTCTTAACTGTAACTACCTTATCCACATATATATGGACAGAGCATAATAATAGAATCAAGGAATCATAAAATGGTAGGGGTTGGAAGGGACCTCCTGAGATTATTGAGTCCAAACCCCCTGCTAGTTCAGGATCACACAGGGTAGGCCACACAGGAACAGATCCGAGTGGGTTTTAAAACTTTCTAGGGAAGGAGACTCCACAGCCTCTCTGAGCAGCCTGTTCCAGGCTCCATCACCCTCACAGTGAAGAAGTTCTTCTTCATGTTGAGGTGGAATTTCCTGTGTTCCAGTTTGTGGCCATTTCCCCTCGTCCTATATCACAGGGCACCAATGAAAAGAAACTGGACCCATCTACTTGACACCCACCTTTAAGTTATTTAACACAGCTATCATATTTGAGAGGTCCTGGCAGTCTGGTGAGGTTCCCACAGATTGAAAAAGGGGGAACATAACCCCCATCTTTAAAAAAGGAACCAAAGATAACCCGGGAAACTACAGAGCAGTCAGCCTTACCTCTGTGCCAGGGAAAATCATGGAACAGCTTCTCTACTGCAGCACATAAAAAATAATCAAGAGGTTGGTGGCATCCAGCATGGCTTCACCAGGGGCAAGTCCTGCCTAATCCAGTGGCCTTCTACGACAAAGCTACAGTGCTGGGTGACATGGGAACAGCAATGGATGTCATTGTCCTGGACTTGTGCAAGGTGTTTGACACTGTCCCACGACATCCTTGTCTCTAAAATGGAGAGACATGGCTTTGGCAGATGGACCACTCGGTGGATAAGGAACTGGCTGGTTGGTCGCACTCAAAAAGTTGAGTCAATGGCTCCCTGTCCACATGGAGGCCAGGGACAAGAGGTGTCCTCAGGGCTCTGTGCTGGGCCCAGTGCTGTTCAACAGCTTTGTCAGCGGCATGGACGATGGCACTGAGGGCACCCTCAGTAAGTTTGCTGATGACACCAAGCTGTGTGGTGCTGTGGACTCACTTGAGGGAAGAGATGCCATCCAGAGGGACCTTGACTGGTTTGAGAAATGGGCCAGTGCAAACTGCATGAGCTTCAACTAGTCCAAATGCAAGGTCCTTCACCTGGGTCGGGCCAATCCTAGGCACAAATACAGACTGGGCACAGAGCAGGTTGAGAGTAGCCCTGAAGAGAAGGATTTGGGGGTGTTGACAGATGAGAAGCTCACCATGAGCCAGCAGTGCTTGTGCAGCCCAGGAGGCCAATCCATCCTAGGATGGATCCAGAGAAGCGTAGCCAGCAGGTCAAGAGAGGTGATTCTCCCCCTTTGTTCTTGTGAGATCCCACCTCGAATACTGTGTCCAGTTCTGGTGTCCCCACCATGAGAGGGACATAGATCTGTTGGAGCACGTTCAGAGGAGGCCACAAGGATGATCCAGGGGCTGGAGCACCTTTGCTGTGAGGACAGGCTGCAGGAGCTGGGATTG
>JAOEGS010014153.1:19376-32624 GCA_025447755.1 Corythornis vintsioides
CTCCCCGGAGCCTTCTCTTCTCCAGGCTGAACAACCCCAGCTCCTTCAGCCTGTCCCCACAGCAGAGCTGTTTCAGCACTCCATTTTGATATTTTTTCAGACTCCATATACATAAATGCCTGATGTTTCTAAACCAACACACACAGTCTCTGACTCAGACAGCAGGGTAGGTGCCCAACTGCACCATAGGAAAGGTATATTACAATCTTGGTTTTGTTATTCCCTGATTCTTGAAATCTTAACTTTGCAGCTATAAATACTGTATTTAACACAAGCTTTATGTATGCACAGTTGTTTAACAAATGTATCAATCCAAAAAATATCTAATATCCTGCTTTTCATAGACTATTTGGAAATTATTTGCAGGATCCAGGCTCTCCTTTACAGGAGCATTAAGTTGTGAATGGATGTTGCCTTCTCAGTACTGCTGTACTGGTGAAGGACATTGCCACTCCCAGCTGTTTGTCAACTTCTTGCCTGTGTTTGTCTCCAAAGATTTGCTGGAATGATTTGCTAGTGTAGTCAGAATGAGACAGATTAAACAGTTTAAGTAGTAGGTCTTTCCTGGGTCACCTTGTTTTGACTGAACCATAGGATGAGATACTCTGCAAGATCTGTCAACTCTGCAAGAAGACACAAGTAAATGTGACAATTTCCAGCACAGTATGGAGACAGGCAGGTTGTTCTTCGAGTGCTAACCTGCTTGGTGCTCAGCAAATTTAAGAAATTCAAAACCGGGTTCTCCCACATTTATTTGGCTCTTCTGATACTACAGCAAAAATGTAAAGCACATACTGTAAGTTGTATTAAAGTTACTGAGATTTATCTGTTGTTTGCTGTGTCAAAACAAATCTCAGGATGCATAAAAATCACTAGGTATCAATCTAATGTTTCTCTGCTGCAATGTTCTTTTTCTATTTATCCCTTTTTCACAAATTGTAGAGGACATTCAAGGCAGTAGAAGGCTGGTTCCTTTCTATTTTCTGTTCTGGTTTTATTTGAGAAAAAGGAGAATAAATAATTTTAAAATTGTCTTGTATGTTTTAGTCATGGGACAAAACACTCCACATTCCATTATTTATTTATTTATTTTCACCTAAAATCTGAAAAATCAAGAATGGTACCTTTTTAAAAAGAAACGCTTCTCTCTTTTAATCAAAAATTCTAAGAAAAATTTAAGTGTAACAGCATTGTTAAATACTCCATTTGAGGTGGTGCCAACATAAAAAAAAAACAATTTAAATCTTCTAAAAGAAAGAGTGTCTTATTGCATTGGCATTACTTCTTGCAACAGTCTTATACATCCTGCAGTTCTACCTGGTGCAGTTATTGCAGCTTCATTCACTGGTGCAAAACAAAATATTTCTTTGACAACATGATATGCAAACAATCTTTTCTATCTTGTTAATATGTGGCAACAGTAAGCTATTTCTATGACAAAAATGATGTTCATTCAGTTGTTAGAAGGAACAACCAAGCATTTTATTCTAGAAAATTAATTTTGCATATATCAAATTAATATTATAAAAATCTTTTAATTGACTTCTAGATCTCATAACAGGAGTAAAGCATATTCTATTCATTAAGTTTTTCAGTGTATTTTCTACAATTTTTTTTTATTATGAGACATGGCTTGCTCCTGTGAACTGAGAGCTGTGTCTCACTGCAGCCTTAGCAAGAAAATTTCTAACTGCACCACAGCTTCTGTCAGAATGAAGACAGAAGAAAACCATAGGTGTAGACTGAAAGAACATTAGAAAATTTCCTGCATGATTCAGTCTCTATGTCTTCAATATGGCAGAGGAGAAAACAATTAAAATACCTTTTCTTGCCATCATTACTGGATCAAATTGTAAGCAAACCTGTATTCATCACAGAGTTTTAAATTCAGGTAAAAATCTGAAAAAAAAAACCCAACACATGACCAAGACGGATGTTGATCTTCCTAGTACTTCATGTAGAGCAGAAAGGAGCCCTGCCTTTTGCTGAGGTTCAAGAGGAGGTAATGAATTTCCTTCCTGTGTGTTTTATTTGTGGGACCAATGATTACAGAAGAGATTTTCTTTATCCTGAAGGTTCAACAGTAACAGGGAAAGCAGTGCAATGAACAACACTTCATGTGCCATTATAGTTTTCCTTCCCAGGCATTACTTTGTATTACATTCTGTACTGAACTGGACTGACTTCCTCCCACCAAGCACAGACAGTATAAAGAGGAGGCTTAATGCAAAAGAGTCAGTGAGGTAATTAGTGTTTTATTCAAACAAGCAAGTTCAATTCATGCCATACCAAATAAGCATTTCCAGCTCTGCTTCCCTGAAAAACTTTGCTATTAATTAAGCACATCTAGCTCGCAGTTAGAATAGCACAAAGATGACGACAGGGGCCGTGCTGCTGCACATGGATTGCAGTCCACTGATTGCCTTCCAGCAAAGGGAGAAAAAAGGGAGAAGGTTAAAAGTCGTTTTTTAACCTTTTAACAGCTATGAAACCTACTGACTTTAGGGTCTGGTTCAGGGTTTCAGTGCCCGGTAGTCAGCAACTTTCAGATCTCGCAAGGGTTCCTCTCTCTGAGGGTAACTGCCATGTGAAGCTCAGAGTGAAGAGGAACAGATATGCATATTCAGTTCTGAGCACAATAGCTCCATTCTCACTGTCAGGTCAGCAGTCAAGTTCAATGTGACTCCTCCTCTGCTTCTGAATCAGTACTTTATGAGGAGTTTTAATGAAGCAACTCCGCTGTGAAACAAATCTGCCCTTCGTGACAGCTCTTTGCTAAGCAGCAGCAGTGCAGAGCTTATGAAGTCAAAACTGTAAAGTTCAAAGGCAACAGCAGGTTTCAGTAGGCGTCTCACTTCATCTGCTCTCTCATTTGTTACCACCCATATTTTTATTACACGAGTAATGTCTACATGCTCTTGCTCTTGTAACACTTGGTCTATTTTAGTAACTGGTGAGCCATTCACACTTGATTTTTTTTTCCCTCTAAAGCTAAAACTTAAGATCTTTAAACTGATTCCCAGACTTTATGTACCTAAAATCAGTTGCATTCTGTGATTTCTAATCAGCATCAAGCTCTTCTATAATCCTTGAAATGGTCATTTTCAGTGATCCATACCACTGTGCAAAATTAAATTCATGCATCACAGAGTAGAAAATAACATTATTCTATGACTCTCAATTCAGTTATTCATATTAGCCATATTGACCATTATTCATGGTCAAATCTGGCTTCACAGAATGTAATTTCTCTTGTGGGTAGATTTTCTCCCTTTAGATTTTATAGCCTTTGCAAAAAAACCTGTTCAAGTAATTCTAATCACAAGTAAAATCTGCATCCAGAAGATTTCATTTCTAAAACAAAAATGCAAAGCTTGTCATTTAAGCAATGCTTAAACATTTGTTTCCCCCCATTATTGTTTTAGGAACCCTAAAAAAAAACCTAAAAAAAAAAAATCAGTGCATCTATTAATGGGAATTTATTCCATTTTTATACTCATTTCAGTGCTTTGATATCCAATTATGTCAATCCCAGTTTTTATGTATAGAGTGCTTGTGGTAGTATTAAGTGCATAGAAAATTATTTCCTTTAAATGACTTGTTCTTGTGGTGCCTGCCTGTAGACACAGTATCAGTCAGGCCCCCAGTTCCTCCATCACTGTGAATCCAGCCACTGGTTTGAATGTGGTATTTTAAATTTGTTGACTGGGTCTCTGGGTCCATTTTTCTGAGGATTTATGAATGCAAAATGCTCCTTTCCTTCTTCATCCCACAGTAACCCTATAGATAGCTGCTGAGGAGCTGAGGATTGTTATTGTTCAGTCTCCCTGGATGTTTTTCTACTGACTTGGAATCCTTCCTCAGCCACTGCCAGAAGAATTAAGTTTCACTCATAATCAAAAGGTTTTGGAAAGCACTTTCAGTGAGTGGAAAGCAGTGGATAAAAAAAAAAAAAAAAAAAAAAAAGTCTTTTTTTCAACAATTTGTAATTAAACCATTTAGATCAGTGATCTAAAGTGGGTCAGTGGGAGATGGATGAGTGTATGTGGGGAAAGGATCTAACTGGTATATTTCTACAGGGTAAACTCAGACTTCTGTGTTTTTTAATATTTTGTTAATGTTGGTTTTGTTTTGTTTTTGTTGGTTTGTTGGTTTTTTTTTTGGTCAAAGTTTCCATTTTCTGTGCAGGAAGTTTTCACGACAAGAACTTTGGTTTCTCTATGCAGCATATCATGAGAGGTGACAGTAGAGTAAATAGGATGCCTGTTAATGAAAGTGAATTTCCTTCTACACAGTCATTACTTTTGTCATGCTAACTTTCCATATCCTGTAAATACGAACCTCACCTCCAGCAGGAAACACATGTGTGCACATTCTTGTCATTAAAAAAAAAAAATGATAGAATGTGAAGTTAGCTGGCACTGATTTTTCAGACTGCAATGTTTGTGAGAAGTCACAACATGCCAAGAGGAGTTTTATATAGAAAACAGGAGGCATTAAGTTGTAAAGTAAAAGCTGAAAAGAGAGTGATATTTATTAGATTTTCTTAAATAAACTTGAGCATTCTGATCTCCTTTCCTTCAGGCTGGAGACATTTTTTTATGATATAACCTAAAAAGACTCCAGTAATGACAAGTCACCTTCAAAGTGCTGCAGAGTTTATCATGCTGTTCCTACATGGTGCTATAGATGTCAAGGGTCACTTTAGGGTCAGTTTATATTAGCATAAGCTGATACACATCAAACTGTGAAGCACTTGCCTGTATCAAGTATCCTGTGTTCATGTATACACAGAAACATTATGACTATTTTATGGTGCAACAAAACCCCATCATATCACAAACAAATTGTTCTCAATGGAGACTTTAAATACCTTGCCCAAAAACACCATAGCACAGAATGAGTCTTAATGAAATTTGGGGGTGGAACTTAAGGGAGCCATGGTTGACTCTGATGAAGAAAAACACTAATAGCTTTAATTAAAGAGAGACTACCTGCATGCAGTAAGAAAACCCCCTGTGACTCTTCATCACCATTTTCCCATTTACAGACAGCCACAGCAGGACTGTGCTGTGCTACATGCACTTCTGTAAGGCATAATGGCTATGCTGGCCTGGGTAATTTGCTAACAACAGAGGTAGAGGTCTTGATACAGTGATAGCAATGATATAATATTATATAGATATAATAGATATTATGAAGAAAAAAGAACAAATCTTACAATGTATTTGACAAAAATGTATAATGATTATAGAAATGTACCTTTCTATAGCAGCTGTCATCTCAAAACATAGAGATGATGTTTGTAGTGATGATTGCATGTTAAGGAAATTGGAGCTGAGGGTGAAATTTGACTGCTTAATCTGGAGAGCAGTTCTCAAAATCTCTATTTCACAGATACCTCAACCACTCAGCAGCAGCATTTCCTATGGCCTCCATTTGAGCAATGCTTAAAATGGCTGCCAGATTAGAGAAAGCATCTACACCCTTATTTCACAAATTAAGACCATTCTAGAAAGCAATAATAGGTCAACTGCTTCAGATATGTCCAAATTGTCAACAAAATCCTGATGCATATTGAGGGCAAGGCACAAGAGCAGAGCTCTGCCTTCCAGACTGTGATCACCCTCTAAGCTGTGCTTGGAGGTCCTGTGTAAAGGACATGTAATATTGTGCTTCTCTCATTGATTTTCTGCAGACTCCTTGGGAAAAGCTGTGACTTTCTGGTTTTGAAATGGTGTCAGGGAGCAGCAGGGTGCTGGGCAGGGGCAGGAATGTGGTGTCACCATCCCAGCACAGCTCCCCAGTGCCAGTGCCAAGGGTGGAGTACCAGGGTCAGTGATGCAGCAGGGTCAAGGCCTGCAAAATTCAGTCCTCTTATAATTATTTTGCAACACTAAGAAGTGTCTGTAAGAAATATTAATTTTAATGAAAACTAGGCTGCCTAGGCCTAAGCAAAATGTTTTCTAAGATAAGCAAAGTTCCTAAATTCTGTCTTCTCTCTGGTTATGTCAGAAAATAGTGGTATTTTTTCTGAATAGTTATTTAAAAATCCAGTGACCCTTTTTAGTATAGGTCTGCTCTGAATCTTCTGTTTCTGATGTTACTGGCAGCCCTGTTATGTCTGTCAGGACATTTCATCATTTTTTTTTCCTCAGCAGTCCATATGTGGCACTAAAGGCATTCAGATGTAACATGGAATCTATCACAAGTCAAATATTTGTAGACATTGGTAAACATACAGATCATGCTTAATGAAGCCTTGTATGGCTTTTTAAATTTTTTTTAATAATTGTATACATTGTTAGCTTTTTTTTATAAATGTGCTAGAAGAAAAGTAACGAAGTGTAGGGCTGGTGTCCCAACTGCCACCAGAAAGGTCTCTTGAGAGAAGTCTTAGCTGTTCAAAGAACTGGCAAATATGGGTCTTGGCAGCTTCTATGTTACCAGCTCTAAAAAGCCCTTACAAAAGATCTAGTGAAATAAGATCCTTTTTTTTTTTAAAAAAAAAAATAATTACCACACATACTAAAGTGCTGATTGTAGGAAGTGACACTATAAAATTAGAAGTTTGTGTCATAGTCACTGAGTGTAGCTCTTAAGAGTCATCACACGTCCCTAAAATCTGTATTTTTATTTTTTTTTCCCCTTTATTGGGATGCTGTGTAACAAAGTCAGACCCCTTATGGTAGCAGACTTAGGCTGAGTGATGCATTCATTCCAATTGCCACAATATTTGTAAAAGAACATTCCTGAGAGGTGTACTGGCTTATTTCAAGATGATCTTTATTTTATAGAGACCATTTTTTATCTGAAAATGGGTTTTGGTTGTTTTTGTTGTTGTTGCTTGTTTGGTGGGTTTTTTTTTGGTTTGTTTTGTGTGGGTTTTTTTTTTCTTTCTTCTCTTGTTGGTTTTGTTGTTTGGTTTTGGTTTATTGTTTTCTTTTTTTGTGGAAAACATAGGGAGCAAAATACAAGACTAAAAAAATGGCAATATTAATAACTTTCCCAGAAATGCAGTAGCCATAGATGGTACAGAATGCATGGAGTACAACAAAAAAGCCATGTTACAAGAATGTGATTTAAAAGTAGAGCCAAAAAAGAAGTCCTAAGCCACATAAACCCCATTTTTAATAAAGATTCACATCTACCTGACTACTGCAAAACACAGAGTACTTTATCTCACTTCCTTTCATTTCTATGAGACATTTTCTGTGACTCTCTGTTTTCAATTCATGTGAACTGTCAATGTCTTAAAGTTAACTAAATTTTGATCCATTTCTGTGATGTCCAACTGTTGTAAGTTCCAGGCCTAGGGGAAGTGGAACAGAACCTAAGAGAGAGCTGCTGAAGAGAGACTTCTTATTATGAAGGCATGTGAGCAAAGATAAACAATACTGCCATAAAGGCTTGTAAAACACAGCTTTAATGTAAATATAGGAAGGCATGTATACATGTAATATTTAGATTCTAAAGGTTTCTCTCATCCTTCATCTGACTAAGTTATAGATGCTTCACAGTCCTCTGGCTAAGGATATGGATTCATCAAAACACCATCTTGCACAAGTGTTGGTACTCACCTGAACTCTGGTACACTTCTTCAGAACCACCTGTGAAGGATGTTCAGATTAAGTCCTGTATGTCTTTTCCTTCTTTATTAATTTCTTGGTTCTCATTTCCATCAGAAAGTTTTGGTTTTTTTACTTTCCTGCCATTACATGGTTGTTCAGCTCCTTGAGTTTTAGAAATGTGATGTGCTTTTGTCATGGCCATATGCAGTTATTAGCTGCCTAGTAGTAAATGTGTGGCATTTCCTGGGCACTGAAGCCAGCTTCACAGTGAAGCCTACTCATGCTCTTCATTCATGCTTTTTATTCCTTCTTCTCCTGTTTAATGGACTTTCAGATTATGACAGTTATTTTTAACTCTGCAGTTTCACCTATCTCTTTACAATCCAGTTTTACAAGGACTTGTATTTGCAGAACTGAAGATTTAAGGAACTGGGGCAGAAGGGGATTTTTCTATGCTGAACCAAGCATTTAGTAGAATATCTCAACAAGGCTTGATTCAACTCTCAGTCTTTGTTTAAAGATACAGCAAATTTATGTTTAGGACTCCTAGTACCAGATGAAAATATAGTGAACACATAACAATAATTTTAGTATAAACCAACTGCATAAAGTCTCTTTTAATGATTAATTTCTGTGAAGCATGAACCTTGTAGTGGTAGGTTTTATGCTCAGTAAGTTATTGTCTACTGATCTACTTTATGCTGCATCAAATGCTTGATGTTCTCCCATGTTCAGCATAAAGATGGTAGAAAGACATGAAGTCAATATAGATTTTGTGTCAAATGTTCAAAACTCTGAAAGCATAATTATCTGCCTGGTTTTAATTCAAATTTGTTTAAAATTCTTAAGAGATAAAAAAATGCTCAATCAAGTATTGATAGTCATAGACCCATTTTTTTGTTTCAGTGGGAAACTCATCATATGTTATAAATAATAACATGAGAAATGACAACCATACTTCATACAAATATGTAAGAAGAACTAATCTTTCTGGCTTCTGACAACCTCAGACACTGGTGTAACAAGTCACTTCAGAAGGAATTTAACTCCTCCCTCCAATTGTGTCCTTGAGGGATACCATATTGCATGATTCATCTGACCTACCTCTTTGGTTGCCTATACCTGAGCTAGCCATACTTGATGAAGACAACTGGGCATGTGATTCATCTGACCTATTTCAGCCACATACTTTTGGACGAGTTTAATTTCAGCCTAGAAATGTGTTGTGGTCTCCTTGACTATAAAATGAGTCTGTGTGACCTGATCAGATGAAGATGTCTAAAATAGGCCTGATGAATACCATTTAAACTGTTTGAAAGTAGAGAACAGACTCAGACATTGGTCTATTCATAGCTCCATTCAGTTGCTTATGCATAAGCATGCACTGCTTTTTGAGATACCTTGTGCATGTGAAAGAGCTGAAGAGTTTTGTCAAATACAACGTAGGTGACACTGGACATTTTGGAGTGTCCAGGACCAGGTCAAACATTATGACATACCAAACAATCCTAGATGCCAATGAGTCAGCAACCACATCAACTCTCTTCTGTCCTTGTGAAAAGATATCTAGGGTGGGATTCATCTCCAGAGGGACACACCTAGGCTTAGGTGTAGGAGTCTGTATGTATGCTGGTTGTCTACAGATCTTGTTATAGTCAACAAAAAAGGTTTGTTTTGATCCTGCATATAGGTAGGTAATGGTGTCCCAAAGCATCATACCTTACCCTCAACAACCACTACAAAACCACATCTTCCACAAGTCCTATGTTATTTCTTAAATGGCAGCAGATGGAAAATTTTTCAGAGACTGAATTGGGCTGAGGATGTCCAAATATGGATTTGAGTCCTATTCTTCTATTGAGCCATTTGGTAACTTTATATTTGGAAGGAGAAATAATATTTTATAAAGTCTAAGCAACCATCCACACTAAAATTTATTTGTAGAATTATTCATCAATACTACCCAGTCTGGAGCAGACTGTTAATGAAGGAGACTTTGTCATTTAAGGTAAGTGCACTGAACCTTCTCCAGGTTCCTATAGAACATAACTAATATGTACTGTTATTTATATAAGAATATATATCAATTATACATTGAGCTTAAACATGACTCGGTCACAGTGTTGTTGCTGTACACCTACTGTGGCACATTTAATGATTAAATGAATCTCACTTATCTTCAATAGCATCAATGTTACTATGATGGTCAAATTCACATATTTTTCCTGCTGCATTTGGCCCATCACTATCCTCTCTTTATTGCTTGTATTATAAACTGTTGTTTCTCTGCTATAAAATTCAATCATTTATATTACACTTTTTCAGGCTTTTTGAAATGCTTCTAGTGACCTTAAGGAAGAGGATAAGAATGCAAAGAAGTCCATTTTTCAAGTCCCAGAAATGTTCCTTTAATTTTTTTTTCCCTATTCACCAAAACATTAATTTCCCATTTTAAAACCTTATCTTATGTTATCTGTACATTTGTGGTGAATATAATGAATTACCAGAAATATTGAAATCTAATCTATTAACTGTTTAATAGCACCTGGAATAAAGTTGCCACACTTATATTTGCATATGGCAGTTTAGAAGTCTGCTTCAAATGAAATGACAAAAGGGTTTTTTTCATAATTGAACCCACGTTATTTCTAAATTTATTTTATGCTTGAGAGACATGCATTTATTTGCTTTATTTATATTCTTTAGTGGTGTACAGATTACAAGCATTGGTAAAAATGAATATTTAACACAAAAGTATAGCACAACTGAATTCCCAGAGATTTATACATTCTGTCAGCACTGACCTCTGAAGAATATTGAGAAGGGAATATTTCAGGTGAAGACTTTGCCCACACAGTAATTTCAATCATTATTCAGAACTCTGGTTATAAATAATTCCCAGATATTATTCTCATATGCGTACTGAAAAATAATAAGCTTTACGAGGGTCTAAAACCCATGACAATATTCATTCCCATACTTACTGTGATAATAAAGCAATCACTAAATAAAGATTCAGATCTGGCTTAGAATTTATGCACATTTGAGGCAATTTGCTCTGTGTTAGTTCATGTGCATATTATAGATCTTGTTGCTTAGAGACATGGCAAGACTAGACTATATGCAGAATATGAATTCTCTACAAATACATGTTTCAGGGTCCTGAGCCAATCTTCCAAGCACTATGTGCTTTTTCCCTACTCCCGGCTTTCCTCCCTTCCCAGGAAACACATAGAGGTTCTAACTGAGAAACCCTTGGCCAGGTTTCACCTTTATTATTAATTTCCTGACTTGAATAGATTAAATACCCTAAATCCATCATTCTACTTCCTCTTCCATGAAGGTTGCTAAGGTAATGACTGGAAAGTTCTCTTTCCTATAACATTGGTGAATGGACCTTTGATCAATGGAGTTTTTTAAGACTGACCATCCAGTGCACTTCATCATGGTGGGTGGTGGTGTAGGTGTCAGTATCTTCTCTCAGGTAACAAGGGACAGGACAAGAGGCCATCAAATCCACACAGTCCAATAAACTCTGTTATTCCTCCCCTCCATCTGGCTAGAGACAGGGCCCCTCTAATTCCGAGGGTAGTATCCATAACTGGCAACTGAGTTGGCATAGTTCACTGAGTTCACTTAGTTCACCTGGTTACCAGGATATGTATAGGTGACAGGATTCACACTGTAGACAGGATTTGTATTGACTACAGGGCTTGTATTAACTACAGGAATCACAGTTTCATTTCCCCTACTCACAGTTTGACCTGAGACCCATGTATTTGGACCAAAAGACTGTTCATAACAAACTGGAGCAGCCTCTCTTCTGCAAATTCTCTCTTCTCTTTGTTCTACCCTGTAATTGGAGACTGGGCCCCACAGCAGATGGGAGCTGTGTTTAGGGGCTGGATTCTGGCACTGGGGTCAGGGACACACCAAATGGGATGGAAGGCAGTATAGACAGAGTCCTCCTTGGTGCTCTGAGGGGGAGAGTCCCTCAGAGAGGAAGAACTCCAACAACCCAAGATGAGAGCCTAACCCACCAGCTAGCTTGCTTAGCCTGCCAGCTCAGCTGGTGTGCTTTGCTCTCCATGTGTTCTCCCCCAGAGCGAGAGACCAAGAGGGAGAAAACCCCTCCATACCCCCAGGCTTTCTACACTGGCTATGCCATCTATGGCTGGAACACCTCGTTGGTCAGTTTGGGGTCACCTGTCCTGTCCACTCCTCCCCGCATGTGCAGTCCTTCACTTTCTGCACCCCCAGTGTGATCACAAGTTCTAGCAGTGCCCTTGGTATCCTTGGTAGCAACTCTAACCATGAGGTGTTATCACTGCTAGAAGCAGCCACTGTCTGTAAAACATGCTGCTAACTTCAGACAGTGCAGAAAACCTGAGCTGAAAAGTAAAATCACTGAACAGAATTTGTTCGGTTCTCACACAAACCAGGACAGGAGGTTTAGATTGGATATTAGGAATACTTTCTTCACTGAAGGGGTTATGAAACATTGGAACAAGCTGCCCAGTGACATGGTTGAGTCACTATCTCTGGAGGTGTTTAAAAGACATGTAGATGTGGTGCTTAGGGACATGGTTTAGTGATTGCCTTGGAAGTGCTGAGTTGGACTGATCTCTTCCAACCTGAATGATTTAATGATTCTAAGCTTTTATTTAAAAAAAGGATTAAAAATATCTTAAAGTAACAATTTAATGCTTTTTAGAAAGGCTTCTCACAATGCTTGTCAAGTTTGATGTTTCTTTGTTGAGATAATGCTGTACCTGCACATTTTGTATCTACATATTTTATTTTCTTGCATGTTAAAAATACATGAATAGCAGAAATAATGGTAACTACTCCAAAATTATAATTAAATGGTAATTAGTCCATAAAGGGACTAATTTCAGAGATTCCTTGAAATTCATCAGGGATTTTCCTATTATCTCTGGCTTTATGTGAAGATATAGATCAATAAGTGGCAACTCAAAACTTAGAAATAAGTGTCCTGGGCCTGGCTTTGAAAGATACACCTGGAAAATATTGTAGATAGGACATTTCCCCACTAGTAAGAAAGTTACCCATCCCCTGTATTGATATAAATATGGGATGTATATTAATTGTGTGATGTTCCCCAGCAGGGCTTATATATTGAATAGAAGATTGCCAATCAGACAAAATTTTAATGGCCTACATATTCAGTGAAGTCAGTGGGAATGAATGCCCTCCTCCACGTGCTTCTGGTAACTACATGTTTGCTGAAGAATGAAGAGAAGGTGTAGGACATGCCCTTCCAGGTAAAATTGATCTTGACATTCATGCAGGAATGTGGAGAAAACTGCCTGAGCTTTATGGAGTAACATACTAATAGAAGAGCCACAACTTTTATGTCAACTAGATTAAGTTTCAACCATCAATACCAAGCTGAGTCTATTGGGTGTGCCTGAGAAGCTCTTTTGATCCTCCTTTCTCCCAACATGAAACAAATTCCTGTATGATTCCCCAGGATCAAAACACAGTATAGTCATACTTTTGTTCTGGGAAGATTGTGTAAAATTATTCTTAGGCTTGTGAATAATGTCAATACACACATTCTACACAAGCATGTAAGAGTCCAAGCTATAGAACTACTTTCTCATGCAAAATACTTTTTCTCAGACCTGGGGGTCCTGGTAGACAGGGGGATGAC
>JAOEGS010014153.1:34784-56057 GCA_025447755.1 Corythornis vintsioides
CCAAGACTTTTCAAATATGATGGCAAGTGGCTTGGTGACTCCATCAGCCAATTCTTTCAGGACTCTGGGATGAGTCTCATCAGGTCCCATGGACTTTTGTATGTTCAGGTTCCTCAGGTGGTCACAAACCTGATATTCACATACAGTGGGGGAGACTTCACCCTCCTGGCCCACACCTTGCAGTTTGACTTGGGGAGTGTTGGGAGAGAGGTTGTCAGTGAAGACTGAGGAAAAAAAAATACTGAGAACCTCAGCCTTCTCCTCATCCACTATTGCCAGCTGACCATTTTTACTCTTCAGGGGGAGTATGTTTTCTATGATCATCCTTTTTTGATTGACATACCTGTAGAATCCCTTCGTGTTATCCTTTACATCCCTTGCCAAGTTCTGCTCCAACATTGCCTTGACCTGACCTCATCCCTACATAATTGGGCAGCAATGTGTCTGCTACATTACAAGGCAGGGTAAACCTAACAAATTTAGAAGTTTTTAAACCTATTTTTTGCATCTGTATCTTCCAACAGCAAGTAAACACGAAGCTGATAATTAGGATTAGATCTTATTCTGGACAGTGCTTTCTGGGTGGTAAGGGCAGGTTAGTACCTGATACACAAGCTTGCAGCTGTACCAATGACCACTAATTTATTTTAGCACTTCAATCACAGTGTGCAGTCTGTGACTTTCTGAGCATCTCTCATGCGTTTAGAAAGAAATTAAAATGTCAGTCGCCTGTGTTTTGTGGGAATTTGTAGGATATTTATATAACACAAGTGTGGTCTTTGTATGTAGGGTCTCACTTAGCTTGTGTATGTGTGAATAACCTGTTCACCCCGGGGATGGGGATTAGTGCAAACTGGCACCGTCCAGCAGATGGCGCTCAGTACTAACAAAAATTAAAATTTAAAATGAAAACCAAACCAAACCAAAATAGTTAAAGGGCTTTTTTTGTTGTTGTTGTTTGTTGTTGTTGTTTTGTTTTGTTTACGTTTTCCTGTGATTAACAGCTATTTTAGTGTCATTTTTTTTTGTGATTTATTACTCTGTAATTATTATTACAATGTCATTCACAAGTGATCATAATGAGTTTTAGGTGGTGGAGCAGTGAGGTGGTGTTGATTAGGTGCTGACAGAGCTTCTGCAAGCTCCTTAATGGCATCCTCTGGGATTCAGATTGCTCTGAGATTCCTATATACCACATTCCATGTGAGCAGAAATGACAGTTAATTGCTGTAGAAAAGCATCAGAATTTTAAAGACACACATCCTTCAAATCTAGTCCTAGTACAGACTAAACTACATTAAATAATATTTGGCATAAGAGTAATATTTTTTTTTAATGCCTGAAGACAGTGTTAACAAAAATCCTAAAAATATGCCATGGGATATTGATTAGGAAAAAATAAATAAATTAAAAAATCAAATATTGTCCATATTTACAAATTACTTGCTTCCCTTGCAAATTAGATATTATAAACCAGAGATATCTCAGATATTGTTTTGTCTTTGTACAAGAAAAAAGAGATCCTTGAAGTTTGCTGTCAATTGGATCTGACAATGACTTGGAAGCTGTCTAGCAGAATTTTAGGAGGCTGGACCTGTCACATCTCCTTGCCTAAGGGACAGAGCAGGGCCACTGGCAGCTGGGCAGTGCTGCTGGGTCCATATAGAGGACAGTCTGGCTTTCAGTGTCTGTAAAGACAATGCTGGCAGCTGTGTCCTTGCTGGCAAACACAGGAAAAACTACTTGCTGTTGCCCTGGTGCAGAAATACCAGGGCACTTCCTCAGGGGTGGTCATTCCTTTTTAGTGCACTGCTTTCCTCT
The DNA here is from genome assembly GCA_025447755.1 of Corythornis vintsioides. Lineage (NCBI taxonomy): Eukaryota > Metazoa > Chordata > Aves > Coraciiformes > Alcedinidae > Corythornis > Corythornis vintsioides. The sequence goes on from JAOEGS010014153.1 coordinate 36,606, forward strand.
CCCATGGAGGTTCTAACTTTATGTTTCATTTTGACCTTTTAAAGACATCACTGTGTTGACATTTGCTCCTCTTTTTCTTTTCTTCATCTATGAAGAAAATAACTGGTGTAGTCCCAGGCCCAGGGAGAGACCACAGCACTTCAACCTTGAAGTTGCTGTTAATAAAACAACAGCTACTGGATTCTCTCCCTGCAGAAATAAAATTAATCTTTGCTCTCACTACATGTAAAATATCATAAATATTTTTTCACGTCTTTATCCTAACTTAAAGATTGATATGTAAATAAAAGAAACATAATAAAAAGTATAAAATAATAAATGATTTATTTTTCTTTCTTTTTCTAAATAAAAAATATTCTGGAGTTAGAGACAGCTATAGTGATCCTCCTGTCAATATAGGGTTAAGAACAAGTGCAGAAACCTTATGACAGCTCCTTGCTTTAAATAATGTTTCTCATGCCTAGGAACTAAGCACTGGGTATAGTAGATATATTGCTGTGTTCCATAGCAATCATAAAATGTCATGAGGTAAATTAACCTGTGTAGACCCCCAAAATCTATCTACTCTCAGCAAATGCACTGGTGGCATATAAAATCTGGTAGAACAATGTAACATCATAAAAACCTGTAGAAAATTGGGATTTTGGCAACTTTATCATTGACAATATGCTAAGCAGTATCTTTTCTATATAGAGAGTTTTCAAACAAAAAAAAAAATTAAGATTGTGATAAATAAATAATTTATATGATATTGCACTGAAATAATTTGCTGTCTTGTAAAGGCCAGTTCCAATAAAAGTTTATCTGGTAGGAGTGGATAATAGTTGTTTTGAGGGTTTTTTTAAGGTAGATATAGTGAAGGAGTAAGAATAAAGAGTAAATTAGACTCATTTATTTAACAAAAATCCTACAGTCCTGACCTAGCTCCCTCTATGGCACAGTGCAGCTGATGACACAGCATAGCACTGGGATATGTCTCCACACTTGATGGCCCTGTGGCCCAGAGATGACATTTTGGTAGAGTTTTTCTGCTGGTTCAGGGCTGCCTGCAACACAGCTGGGAACAGCAGCTATGGGGCAGCCTGCCCACTGCCCCAGCATCAATGGAGTAAGAATGCTTGTGGATGGGGAAATGAGTGGGGCAGAGGGAACGAAACTTGGGGTAGATTTAATGCCATTGCCTCCTAGAGGGTAAACTGTCCCCAAGCTTGTGCCAGAATTGCCTTAGAGATACGTTTTGGGAGATTTCCAGGAAGGGGCAGGGAAATGATCAATGCTGCAGTGTGGGAAAAGGGTCCCAGTGCCCAGCATCCCTCCCAGGTCACGCCTCATTCTGCATTGAAGACTTACAAAGACACTGTGAAGGAGGAGGAGGAGGCAGTTGTGGATTCAATATCCCACTAATGAGGGCAATCCACCAGAGCTGAGAAGGTGTACAGATGCAGCAGCACACATGATAAAAAAAAAAAGTAGAGAATAAGAGACAATTTCTCCTGTCTCAAACCCTCCAGACTCAGTTCATAGACAATGGAATAGCATGGGGACACTTATGTTAGTGGCTCAAGGTGACCAGAAGTGCCATGAATAAATGAAACAAAATTAATTAATCACATTAATCAATTTAAAAGTAAACACTGTAGAAATTATTTGGACAATACTGTGTTGCAGTGTTCATTCTATCCATACAAAAAATAGGATATCAATCAGATGAGAAGTCTTCTTTTCCCAGGATCATCCATAACTTCTGGAAAATATTCAAATAAGATTAAAGAAAAATCACAAAAGATCGTTATGGTCAGACTATATTGACACATATTTTATTACATTATATGTATTATTAACTTAATTCTAATTTCAGCATTAAGCAAGTCTCATTTCACTAGGATGAGTCCTAATAGCAATAGACTTTATTGAAAGAGTAAAGCTAAAAAGATACTTTAGATTAAGATAGAGAATTAATCTAATCTGCAGTAGATACTTCTGAGTGTCATTGTATTTAAAAATCTTCAAGTATTTTAGAATTTATTCAGATTAATCCAGAAATTAAATAAACCTAAATGGGAACAAGATATTGCTATTTCAAAGTAGGAATATTAAGTTGCTGAATTAATTTCATGTGTAGACAAGCTCCTAAGAAGACAGTAAAAAAAGCAGAACATCAGAAAACGTTCTGAGAGGAGGGGAAGAAAACATTAAATAGAAATACAAATGGAATCTGAAGGAAGGCTGAGCCTGAGCATGGGTGACAGAATGTTAATGTATTATGCAAAAGGAAACACAAAGCTGATTTCCTTTTCTAGATATTGCAACAAAACCCATCCAGTTCTGTTGAAGTATATTCTATCTCCATTGTACTGTTCCTTCTCCAGCTGAAATGTTGTAACCTTAAGAAATGAAGCCTGATCATCTTTATTTTCCTGTATAATTCCTCAGGGGGCTGGGGGAAGGCAGGTGAATGTTATTCCTGAGACAAAGACATCTGCAGCAGCACGATCATGATAATGCTTTGTGCATTACAAAACATTTGTGCAATCTTTTAGTGATGACTTTTGTTTGCCTATCTTTCCAAATCAGTGGACCTTTTTATTAACAAAGATGAGTGTTTCAGATAATGCCTGAAGTTAATCTGTTATGGACCACAAGTGGAGGTAGAACTTCACAGATGCTTGGCAGTAGCAAAGCAAGTGTTAGTATCTGAAATCGTGTACCCAGTTACTAATAGATCAAATAAACCACCCCTATAAGCAAATCTTTTCTGTGTCCTTGCAACATAGAATTAGGCTTTGCATGTTGTGCTACAACACTTAGAAGTGAAAAGCTCTGAGTGTGAAGTCCACTGGTTCTTTGTCTTGTATGAAACATGCTCTAGTTGCTCTGCTTCCCACAAGGGTTTAAGCAGGGGAGAAGAACACCACCTTGACTTTTCTTCAGTTAAATTAGTGGCAATTTATGGCAACAACTGGCACATCTCTCAGATCTGGTTTGCTCAAGAAGGGATTGCCACAGTTTTTTGATGGGAATTCAAAATCCAGATAATTTGAAATAAATGTGATCCTGAGTTATACTGTGGAAAAACAAACTATAAAATCATATTTGTCCTGCTGATACTATACAGCTATTTATTCAAGCTATCCTGTAGACCTTTTCATTTTCATTAACTGCAAGGTGAGCATCATTTTAAAAGGAAATAGGGATTCTAGGGTTTGTTAGCCTATTTGCATTCCACAAGATTAACTGTGTGAAAGTGTACAGTAGTATTTAAAACTGACAAACTCTCACTTTGGAGAGGACACAAGCCAAGAGAGCCCCTCCTGATCCCTCAGCTTTCTACCAAATACAGGCTGGACTAGCTTGTTGGTCAGTATGGGGTCACCTGTCCTGTCTGCTCCTTCTAAACTGAGCTGAAAACTAAAATCACTGAACAGAATTAGTTATATTCTCACTCAGACCAAGACAATTATTAATTATGAGCCCAAGCAGAGTAGCATGGAAATGCATTTTTATTGCTTCCAAGTCTAGCAGCACAACCACTTAGCAGAACCCGAGATAACTGTGGGTAACTGACATGTTATCACAGCAGCAAGCAGTGCTCCTGGAAGCTGAAGTTCTTGAGGTTACAGGAGAAAACCACATGGCTCTATTCCATGTCAGCTCCTATCCAGAAAGATTTAATTTTGCTTGAACTCAAGGTCAGCAGGATGTGTGCTAACTCCTGCAGATGCTCGTGTGGGTGTTATTTCTTGAAAAAAAAATTAAGAATTTCCAGGGAATTCATTCTACAATGCTATAGTTAGGAGTATAGAAGCATAGAAACACAATTTGTATTTTTCTAGACAGGAGGAAATGATGTTTTCTTAAAAAGTCCTTAGCTTTTAAACCAAAATCCTTTCAATGAACAAGGTTTCTTGTCTCATATATTCACTTTTTTTTTTTTTTTTTTTTTGTGCTGTAGTCCTGTTTGGTATCATCATTCTCAGGAGCACTTTGTGTTCCAGCAGGGAATATTATTTGTTATCTTCTTATATCTTTTATGAAATGGCATTTTTTTTTTTTTGTTGCAATTCCAGCATTAGCCTGTACAAAAATTGCAGTTTTCTAAAAGCACCATGAAAGTTTCTTAGAATCTAAAACCACAAAGTATGCTGACCAATATATATCAAATATATCTATGTAGTTGCTTCCATTCAAGAGCTGCAGCTATGAGAAATCCTGTGATAACAGGAAATGTCCAGTTTTTATAAAAGAATTAAGCTCTGGGCTCTTTGGTTACTGGAGAGAAAGCTTCAAAATATGCAGAGGTGCACCTAAAAGTTGCAAAAAGTAGGCTAAATAAAATGATGAATACTCACACTGCTTTGTTGTTGGTAGTGGTTTTGTTTGTTTGTTTTGGGGGTTTTTTGTTTGTATGTTTGAGGTTTTTTTACCACCACATATGAATTCTGCCATTTTAAGCTACTTTTTACATTGAGGTCATTAGGTTTATACTCGAGATTGTGCATGCACCACACAAATAATTTTAGGACCAAGAAAAAAGGACTTAAATCCTTGGAAAAAAAATAATTCAGTAAGAAGCTCGTAGCCAAGCTTCCACGGCTGTGAAGCCTGGAGCTGTAGAAAGTTAACAGACTCTACTCTGTTTACTGAGGTTTATTATAGTGAATTTCACAAAATTGGTCCTCTGAAATTTCTGTCTCCTTTAGCTGCTGTCTTTTTTCAGTTTACTCCTCTCTTCTTAGACAAATCTGTTCACAGAGCAGTCTCGTGAAGCATGCAAGAAACCTGCTTATAATAAAGCTGTCTTGAGCAGTTGCTTAGTAACTCTATGTATTAAAATGCTTCTAATATTCAGGAGATACATGGATTAAAATAACAAAAATACAGGAATACAGCAGGGAATCACTAACAGCTGTTAGAGCTGTAACACCCACATCCAGATGCTTGAAAAAAATCTACCAATAAGCAGTGGATTATTAGCTGTTTGAGTAATTACTTTGGATTCAACATAATGATGAATTTTCAAAAATATTTTCCTTTTTTTTTTTTGTCTTTCTCATGAATACTCATTATAAATATGTAATAACATTATAAACTTTAAGGTAATGGATTTTAGAATTATTCTTCAACAACAAGTTTTAAGGATCTAGACACAAGAAAGAAATAACAGGTATTCCTACAAAATTCACATGTCCTCTTCAGGATCCATTGCTTTGTGTTCGATTTTCCATACAAAGATCATAGCAAATGTCTGTACAAGGAAGATGGAGGGGGAAATCTTGAAATGATGTAGCACTTCTATGACTGCATGCTCTGTTTTACAGATGTGTTTTGTACTGAAATATAAGCTTTCTCACAGTAGTGCAAACTAGGGTTCATAGGCTTAATATTCATAGCCAGAATCTTCCCTGCAAAGTCAGCAAAAGAACATTTGGGTTCTGCTCGTGCTACCTAAAAGATGAATTATTGAAGCATGTACTGGCAATGACTTTATTGCAGCCTTGCCTTACTATGCTGGTTTCCAAGCTCCACTGTCTGTACTGATCACATCTCTGTAACAAGAACTCAGCACAAGGAGACATCTAAATGTAGTTGTTTTAAACTCAGACTGAATCCTGACTGATCTGTACCTGTCTACTGGGTCAAGTAATTCATGTAACATTAGGGTAAAACATAATTCTTGAAATTCCAATAATGGCCTCATCATGAAACAGGTTTCAGGACTTTAGCAATTTTATATTGTATTCCACATGAAAGGAACATATCAAAAGAGTTAATGTGATTTCAGGAAGGATGAAAGCTTTGAGTAACATTTATTTGCTGAGACTTCAATGCCATAATCTTTTGTAAAAAATAACTTTTTGTCTATTTTACTAAGATACCCAGTAAAGGTTTCTTCCACAAAGTACATTATCTTCTGTGTTAGCATATCGAGTAAGAGCAATAACAACACAAGAAGTACTCCTGTCCTCTTTTCCAAGACTACTCCAGAGGTGATGAGACCTCATCATTCCTAATTTTTCTTTTTCTATTGCTTATATAGGCTTTTTCCTAGATGGAGATACAGGTTTTACAGTTGGAGGAGAGTCTTAACCTCTCAACACTTTTGGGGAGGGTGGGCAGCTAGGAGGTTTTTTGATTTGGGTTCAGTTTTCAAAGTCCATATTATGAAATATTACTATCTAAATAGATTTCTTCCATTTTTTTTTGCCTGTTATGGTAAACAAATATTCAGTGGCAAGAGTAGCCACAGAAGTGAATTGAATGAAGTCCCTCTGAATGAACGGAATGGACTCCCTCTACTGAACAAAGAAAAAGGGCAACTCCTCTTAATGGTTTCACTGTGAGCTCAAATAGGATGATTTGTATTCTGAAAATCTGTGTTTGTGTGGTCTCCATTGAGATGCCTAAGCACAGGATGTCTAACATCATTTGGGATGCTCTGTTCTGTCCAAACATCTGCATGGGACTGACAAATCCACACGACTTGGCGGAGACATGCACCCTTCTGTAGCAGCAGCTGGAAGCCTCTCTAGGCTGTCTCAAATAGACATGAAAGCTTATGTTGAGACAATTGAATTAAGTCTGTTGTCTCTCTGTTTGGGATGAAGAGCAAGAGATTAAAGTCAGAAAAAATAAATCCAGTCAAAAGCACACAGAATCAAGTGAAACTGATGTGATGGATGGCAAAGTTGTGCAGATGTGTTAAATGTTTTGTAACATAGACGAGAACTCTCCAATCCATCCTAGATTCCTTTGCTATAATTAATTGTCTGAGTAGTTTGGGGTGATAACTTGTCCTTTATTACTAAAGAAATTGTGATAACACTGTAACGAGTGAATATTGTGAAATACAGTATTTTGAGTGTCCTTAATAGAAGTATATTGGCAGTAATATTGGAAATGTGGAATGCTTTCTAAATTTTGCATGTCCCCTCTTCTGACATTCATTGATAATCCTCTCCCTTTCCACTATTATTGTCTCTTGATAAATAGTCCAAGTGCAATGCCATCAGCATTAAGACCTTCCATAATGTAGCATAGTAGACAACAAGAAGTGAAAACCAAGATGGTATGGCTGAAGGGTAAAGAAATGAAAGGACAGAAATATGAACAATACTTAACTATCACATATACTCACCCTTTTGGAGGAGAAGGACTATGTAAATACAGAGTACTACAGCTAAAAGATACCTTGGCTGTCCAAACTACCATAAAGATTAAAATTGAATACTCGAGTAAATAAGAAAATCAAGATGTGCATTTACAGAGGCACAAAATCAGAACTTTTTATAATATTCTGCATATTAGCTGTTTTAAATGTTGTACAACTCCATTTTCCTGATTCTTGTAATGTAGTCTAATGATGTTATGCATACTGGAAGTTATGGACCAGATGATGAGATGATGTAGGAGAAAATATAGAAATTGTTGTAGTAGTACTTCATTTCTATTTGTAGCTGCTAGAACTCAAAGCACAAAGATCACAACACATGGTGAAAGTTGTTTTCTTTTATGGATCAAGTGCTGAGCAACGCATCCTTGCACAACTCATTTTATCAAATAGATTCCTTAGATTACAATATATAGAACTGGATGCCACAAACATGGGTTTTATTTGCCAGGCAAAATGAATTCCCATATTTTACACATCATAGCCATAACACAGTAATAAAACTAGCTAATTTTTACTTTTAAAATGATTAGCAAATAAATTAATTTTGGCAATTTAAGCAGCCTATTAGAATCAAGGAGTTCATACTATTCTAGTAATTATAGTAGGTGGTTCTACCTTAATAGATCTTATACTCAGTTTTATTTAGGAATATCTGACAAGTGGGAATGGATTCTCCTTGTGATTGTCCTTCATTGTCATATTTACAATGTTTAGAGTCTAGTTCTTCATCAGTATGCCATGTACAGTCATAAGCTATGGCTTGGCTATCTGCTATCAATGTAAATTAAGGTATTTATACTCATATACTTAATCTGACATAGAGAAGGGAGATTTAATGAACAGTTAATATATCACATACTATTGAAAATCTAGCATAGCAATAACAGAAAGCTAATATGCATTTTTATGTACACCAAGTCTGGCTTCCTCCTTTTTCTAATAATCACCAATTGCTTTGGTACTATAACAGAAACAATAAATCATATACTTGTAGTAAAAAGCACTGAATAACTCGATTGTTGTTTTCATCTTCACAATTCAACACCTTGATTTTATTGTCAAATTATTAACAAATTTCACAGAAAGCCTCCACTGCAAGTGGCACTTGGATGACTTGTCTGCAACCCAAACATACAATAATACAGCAACATATGGACAACCCTTCTGGTTTCTGCAGAATAGTTTATTTGGTATTATTCAGATGGCTGTAACAGAAAAAGAAAAGAACTCATAAAACATAACCCCAAAGATTGGAAAATTCAGTGTTATAAGTCATATAACACTGAAATGTTAAAGAATATTAATTTAAAAGAACGTTAATTTTATTTCTGCAGCCAAAGAGTTCCCTTGGTATTAATTAATTATTTCTAATCACCTTGTCTTCTTCACCAAAATTCCATATTAATAACCTCTGCAATACTCAGCTTGGTTAACTAAACTTAAGAAATCTTGAACATTGTTTTAAAGATAACAGAATTCTGTAGAGAATCGGTAGAATTAACTTTGGTCTTAGTCCTGATTGTGTTCATTCACCATAATATTCTCACTATTCTTATCAGCACTTTCTTAGAATTAGCTATGTCTGAATGCTGTCAAAACTGTTATTAATTAAAACCAGAGATAATAATATTCTGGAATCTCTGACCCCCAGTTATAACCCTTTGCTGAGGGGACTTCTGGGTAGTATCCTAGAGTTCTGCAAGAAACATTTCATCTTTGGAGGAAGCAGAAATCATAAATCTTCATATATGCCAGGGAAAAAAAATGCTTTTTAAAAACATGTCTTCTGCAATGGTCTGTATATCCCTGATATCTGACATTGAAGCTGTAAGTCATTTATCAAAGACAAAGCAAAATTATAGGAAAGGAAGTAGGACAACATTCTAGCTTCAGAGTGCTAATGGATAGAGGCTTTCTGTAGTTTGTGTCAAATTTACTGAATAATAAGAGAAATACCACTTCATGTTTCCTTGGTTACAAATCTCTCTACTTAAGGCATTAGAATTTGAAAGTGAGGCACAGAGTGAAAACATATAGTTTAATATAGCAGGCTGAATTCATGACTGTCCTTCTAGAACAGGGTGAAATATGTGTTGAATCTCAGTCAGTGAGATCCTCATTCTACACAAATCAGGGGTCTAAGCATTTTCATTGAGATTAACCTATGATTATATAGGAACAGAGATGTCAAGATTTTCTGGTTTTTAGATTTTCTGTATGTTTTCAGATATTCTTTTCTTGATATCCAGGAGTCACTACTGTTCCAAATGGATCCAGCTTGTAATATAGCTGTTACAGTGTGCACTTTAATGAACTTTTGCTGTAGCAGAAATAGATCAAATCATGATCAACCCCCTGTCGCAGACAACAGGATAGGTTTGGTGTGATCAAGAAAACAGGTAGCCAAATTAGGAAAGCAAATTACAGATCATCAAGAAATCTCACCTGAAGTGTTCAGAAGAAACGGATCAGGAGCACCAACCATAGTGAAGCAAATTAGAAACCAAAAGCCAATCAAAAACTAATGATCTGATCATCAGAAAGATGTTCTTTAGCCAATTCTACAGCTAAGGATATTGAAGAGTACTGGAATAACCAACAATGACTGAAAAACAGCTACAGAGAGGAGAAGTCCCACAGCCATGCACCAGGATCCAGGACTATCTCTCCATCCTCTGGAGAACCCAGTTAAGCCTCACAGCCCTGCACCAGCTCTACACATAGAGCAGGAATCACTATGCTTACTGGCAAGTAAATATAGTTCCTCCCTGAAGAGGAGGCATTACCTTGTATGTGGAACAAGGAGGTTCCACAAATTAATAATACTGCTTATGTCTGTGATTGAATTGCTTTAGTATGCAAATCTATTTACCCTACACACTATAATTGAATTTTATATATGGTATATGTAGGTTGCACTTACTGGGTCAATTGGGATTTGTGGGAAGTAGATCTTAGACGACAGCAGCCTTGAGTAACCTAGTGAAAGGAAATGGAGGGTGATACAGTTCTTTTTGGAGATGAATACTATTGAACAGCACTAAGATCTGAGTGAGGAATCTGAGAGTAAAATGTGCTGACATTGTGACTGCTTGCACTTTGGAAAGATTTTTTTTCACTGTTGTTACTTGCATTAGCATAATCTGTTCAAGACAGCCTAGAAATTAACTTCTGGTTTGAATAGGTTATTAAAATTATTATTAAATAAATGATTTTTTATTTAGATGCAAAAAGCTTAACAAAAAAGATTTCTTAGATTCTACTTGATTTAAATAAAGTATATAATTCAGCAGGGACAAAACACCAAATGAAATTATCAGTATGGTGGAAAACAATCTGCCTTTGACTTATCTACCTGACCCTTACCTGTTGGCTGCAGAGTGCTGAGCATTCTCTCTGACCCCCTGAACCTTATTGGCATTGTAGCCTTGTGCAGAGAGCAGCAATTTGCAGTAAATCTCCTCACATGGGGTTATGTTCAGAATGAATTGTTATCTGAGTAGTGCACTGAATACTGATGATGAAATATTAATCTTTCATGCTTGCCAAGAAGAGATCAACTATTTCATAACTCCCCTCCTGTCCTGGGTTTGGTTCAGGTTAATTAGCACAAACAGCTGCTGGCCCAAGCAGTTGGCACAGGCTGCAGCTGGGAGGGGCCACAGCTGAGATAAACAACTGCACCAGCCAGTGGGATATTTAAGATTATACTGATTCATACCTCTATATAAGGGGAGGGCTGCCACAAGGTGGGGATGCCTTGAACTTGTTTCTGTGTGTAGGTTTGGTGAGACCAGAGTAGAGAAATTTAGCATCTTGGGCACAGGTAGAGCCTTCCTGGATTCTATTACTTTGTATATAATTTAGTTATTACTGTTGTTCTCTCTTTGTGTTGTTTTATTCAACTGTCCTTATCTCAACCTTTTTTCTTCCTCCTGATTCTCCTTCCTATCCCACAGGGGTGGGGGTGGCAGGGGGGAGAAGCAGTGGTGAGAAGCTGCGTGGTGTTTAGCTACCAGCAGAGGTTAAACCACAACACCTCTAAACAAAAAGAAATCAACAGGTATGAAAAAAAAAAAAAATTTTTTTAAAAAGAATTAAAAATATCTGAAGGATTAGGACCTAGGAAGAGATAAAAAAAAAAACCCAAAACAACAAACCACCAAACAACCAAACCAAAAACCAAACACAAACAAAACTCACAAGAAATAACTTGATGATTACTTAAAAAGCAACATCCTTTTGTTCTCTTGACTCTTTTCTTACCAGTTTGAATTGATAAATCAACCCTCTAACAGCACACGTTGCTGTCATACCATTGTGTTCTTCTGGGCTTCAGATACACTCAGAGGAACAAATGCCATCTTCTGATCCTGCCAACAAGTAGCTTGTTTCTTCTCAGCCCTCAGTGAGGGAATGTGGCCTGAGAGAAGCTGATGTAATGCTTTTCAGTTTCATCTCACACAAAATTAGAGCTGTTAATGAAATATTTGAGAGTCTTATAACAAAAGGTTGGGGTTTTTTGGTCTAGTGAACATTAGTCTTCTACAAAGACATTTCCAAGAGTAGATTATCACATTCTTTATGTCTGAGGTGCACTTGCCAGACAATTTAGAAATGATACTGTAGGGAAGTCACCAAATCTTTCTAGGGACTACTGTTGATGGTGAGTTGTTTCCTCTGTCATCTGTGATTTCCATGATTAATTTTTATTCAAGCTGTTCAGAACACAGGTCCTAATTATTTATTTATTTTTTAAAATCTTTTCTGCTTGAAGAGATTCTTAAAAAATGGGATTGGACAGCCATTTAATATTTCCAGAGTTCATAACTAAGGGGTCCTTCAGGTTCAGCACCCATTCTACCCCATCATTTTTTCTATCCCTATCCAACTCACAGTGAGAATATTTGTGTTGCTGAGAAGTGAGATAAATTATAGTTGAGAGAGATTTAAACTTTATTTCTTTTTCTTGCACACAGGAGGATAGTTAACATCTGGCAGACAGAATTAGTTGGAAGAATACTGTATGTCTCCAACACAGGCTGGGTAAGATGAAGTTGATGCTGCCTGACAGTAGAGAGCATTTTAAGGAATTTGAATAAGGGAAGATGTCAATCTCTGAAGAAATATTTTTCAACAAGAATACCCACTGTAAATTCAGGCAAAGGAGAACAGAAGCAACTTATCTCACCCCTTAGGTGCTGGAGGACTCTATAGATATGTTTTTTACATATATAGATGCAAGCTTCCCTGTGATTAAATTTGCCCACACTATTCTAAATTTTAGCAATTAACAAACTCTTCCAAACTGAGTGCTGAATGCTGCCATTTTGTTACAGTAATTTAAGATTCAGTTACTGTTTTCAGAGTGGAAAAACATGGTGAAACAATAATGAAAGTCACACTTAATGCCCTAAAATACCTGCACCTTCATTTCCAGATGGATTGCAAAGTGAAGGTTATTAAAAAAATACTGTATAACTTCAGTTATTGGGCAGAAATACATTGTCTGCTTCTTCCTTTCAGAGATTAAATGTGTGAATCAGAAACAATCTCAGCAGTAGCCTCTTACATAGAGACAACTGCAAGGAGCTTATTATAATTGTGTGGCAATAAACATTTAACATCCATGTTTCATTTCTTATAGGTTCCCAGTTTCTATGCAGGGCTAACCTCACCTGTAAATTTAGCAACTTTCTTCTTTTTATAAATGCATTTTACTTTATAAATAAAAGACAGTGAATAAATTCCTCGTTTCAGAACTAGATTGATTGATTTCCCCATGTAAAATTAATTGTCTTTTCATAGCAGCATGCTTCCTTTATTTAACTGGTGTTGCCCTTAATAATAAATAAATAAATAAAGCCACAAAGATTTAGAAACTAAACAACTCCAGTGTTGGTAAATCCCGGAACAGCAAAATGTTTAGTTATTACCAGCAATTTTTGTCCTTGAAATCTCAGCATTTTAGGCTTATTCACTGTAGAAGCCAGAAGAAATTGGCAAGTAGTTATTATTCTTTGTTCAGTTTCCATAGCAGCAACAATAACAAGTTGTTTGTGTTTTGTTGGTGTGTTTTTTTGTTGAGGTTTTTTCATTTATTTTTTCATCTGCACAAACTTCCCTTTTCCCTTCACAATACTGGAAGTTTCTGGAGACCGTAATCCATCTGTCCCCATGCACATAATTGCTCTGCTTCTGCCTGGGACTGACTGTGTTGCAACAAGTATTGTTTGAGTACTTACAGATCTATGCTTGAGAATTTGTCATTGCATGATAATGGTCTTCTGCTGCAGGGTGAATTTTACCACTTATGAAACTATCACAACACAAACTTCTCCCAGGCACTGACTGAGTCCTGCTTTCCTTTCCTCCCCCTGGTGAGGAAGAGCTGTTGTGTGATGTTGTATTGTGGGAAAAGGTTCAATGACACTATGCAGCTTTACAGCCCTCTCCAAAATACTATCAGATAAATCTCAGATAATGTCAGCAGTGCTCTCAGTATGATTTCTGCACAATATGGCTGGTACTGGTCAGCATCCATCCTGTTCCATGTGGAGGTCTAAAGTGAGCCACACCCTATTGGAAGACAAATCAGGAATCAAAAAGTGATCAAATCCACTATTTGTTTCTTGATCTGATCCTGAGTGGAGCAGCTCTGTTGTACCCTCTGGTAGAGGTTACACAAAGTGCTGCTGAACTTTGAATAAGTCCTTTCCAGAGATGTCATGGGCAGGAGTCAGCTCTTGTCAGATGTTATGGGAGGTACATGAGAAGTTTCCAATTTGTGTAACACTGAAAATTGGAGGAGAGAAGGTTCATGAACCTGGAAAGCACCACAGGAGCACAGCAAGTGTGGGAACCTACCCCTGCTGTACTGAACCTGCTTCCTCCAAGGTGAGGGGAGTAGAGCTGGAGAATGTTTTCCCCAGAAAAGAAAAAACCCCCTTCCTATGGAGAAAGGGAATGGGTGTGAGCTCTCTTGAGCTCTGCTCAGTGCCAGATCTGGAGAAACTGCTTTCTATGAATGGGCTAAACACATTTATAACTCCCAGTGTGCTCAGGATCTTGAAGAAATGGGCACAGGACAATTATCATCATTTTCTTTTTTGTCTGCTTTTTGTGTCTGTCTAGATTATTTTTTTTTTAATGCATGGATGTGAGGTAACCTCTCTTTCTAATAGCTTCAATCTCTCTACAAGTTGTTGTTGGTTTTCTTCATAATTTTTATTTAATTTTGTTTTCTCTGTGAGAATGATGAAAAGGAATTGTTTAACTTTGGTTACACAGGCACAGCCACCACACTGATATTTAGGGAAACAATTCATAGTCAGGGAAAGAGTGAATTTGGTAACTTAGAGCCAGAACTGCAGAGGCAAACAGTGATGTCTACTTTCATCGTGTATTTTAGCTCTAAGGCAAAATCAGTGGAATCTTTGACAGGATAAGCACCCAAGCTGAGAAAACACCCTCATCCTATGTGACAGCTTTGTCATTCATTTGCTTAATGTCATGATCTCTGAACAGCTAGTGTTGAGAGACTGTGATTTTGGTATGGACTGTTAATGACACATTACTACTGAAATATCTCTTTCATTTCCTCAGATATTAGCCCTCAGTCTGAGGAAGAAGCAGTTGCTAGTTCTCCTGTGTTAGGTGACATGCCCAAGAACCTCAACGCTGTCTTTAGCCACTTTCCATCCAGTTTTTAATGAGGAACTGATGATTGCTTTGTCGTGCTAGTATGAAAATGTTCTTTTACAAGATCTCTTCAGTCACTAAGCAATTCTACAAATTAACTCTGGTAGATGTGATGTGTTTTTTCTTCAGTGTACTGTGAACTCAGTGAGACAATTTTGGAGATGCAAACAAATCCTTACTGTTACTCTTGTCAAAGCAAGATTTCAGGAGTCAGGGTGCATTGCATATCAACATTCAAGAATTTACTTAAGGATTAATAGTGTTAATATCAGTGCAAGACAAGAATTCTCCTCTTTGGCTAACCTTTGTTCATGCTTCTCAGTTTTCATGCAGAAAACTTGTTCCTTATTTTACAGATGAGATGCAAAAAGTAGCGGTCTGAAATAATTTTTTTCTTCTGAGATAGGAAACAGTTATAAATTCTACATTTAATGATCCCCTGACATAAGTTGCACTTCATACATATCCAGATACAGTTGAATTGGAGCAGCCACTTTCTGAGTTGATCTCTGTCAAAAATTACACCACCCCTTTTAGTAATACTCTATCCATTTAAAATGTTCAGGGAAAAGGTGTTATTTGCAGCACAACCTACATGCTTTTTCAAATTCACCAAGCATAGATCTTGATCAGCATGTGAAATATCATCAGGAATGTGGGATATCCACTATGAAATGGCTGCATGACAGACCTGCATCTTTCCACAGCAGGCCAGGTAGGACACTAGTACTTCATTTACCCACGTATAACTCACTACATTGAGCCCTTTATGTCATTAATTAAAAGTGTCTTTTTATGTGTGTGAAGAAAGAATTAATATTCAACTTACATGTATTCAAAAACTCTAATTTGTGCAGAGAAATGAACTTTCCATAATTTTGCATCTACACATGTGAATTGTGATGCTATGGCATAAACATAATAATGTTTTCAGTCTTGACCTATGTAGCATTTCTTGAAGAGACAGCATATGGTCCACAGTCAGATCAATGACTTTTATGTGATAAATAATGTCTTTTATGGCAGTCAGATCCATCAGCATAAGGTAGGACTTAATAGAGGAACAAGATTTTCAATGGCTACTCACATTACAAATGCACTCTCATTAAAAATTACCTATAAATTAATATATAAATAAGCAAACCAAAGCTGAAGAAGGGAATGGTCATCTGGATATACATCTTCTTTCATTTGCAAGTAAGACAAATGAAGATTTTGTCCTCTCCAAAACCATCAGACTCAGGTCTGTGAACTTTTTGCTAATTATCACTTATGTTAAATAAATAATGAAATCAACGATGTGTGGACCAAAAGCAAGGACTGCTCAACATAGTTGTGAGAGCACTGTATGGAATTAAAAACAACAACAACAACAGCAACAAACCCTTTTATTTGATTCTGAATCTGGTATATTTTCAAAATTTAATCCACACTAGTAACTTTTGTAATTTAATGACAGCTGGTATGTGTTTTTGTCAAAGTAGCATTGCAGCTTCTAAGTGCTTCAAAACACAGGTTTAATATGTGCAGCTTAGGGACTGGTGAGTGTCAGGAGGGCCTTTCCAGTGAAAGACAAGCTGCTTAAAACTTCCTGATGAAAACCTCAGCAGAATCCAAAACACATCCCACTTCAGTGAGCAATTCCCCTGGAGCTAATGGCTTTATTGACAATTGCAAGTCCATCAATTCTTCTGGTTTATTTGAAATGGCTCATATCAACCAAATGTGTTATGTACACTTAACATGAAGGTGTCCTAGTTGTATTTGTGTACTAGGTTAGGCAAATACTCACCCAGTAGTCATGGTTTAAAAGGGAGAAGGCATTCAGCACCAATAGTTCCAAAGGATCATGCTCTGAGCAACTTCCAAGTAAGAGTTGAATGCTTGGGGAAGGAAGGAAAAGCAAAGCTCAGGTCAGATCTCAAGCACTATTATTAAATGTTTGCAATGGGTAACTCAGGATGTTTCCTGTTCATTTGGATGGGAACTCTCACACAAATAAGAAGTGACAAATGTAAGAGTTCAACAGCCTGACCTTTCTCTATTTTGGCATCATTGTTGTAATTTCATACTGGGGAAAATAACCAATGCTCTCCCATTATTCAAATAGACCTCTGCAGCAACTCAACTCAGACGTCATCTTAACTTGCTATTATTTCTTTAAATTAATTTGTTGTTTTCTTTCTGACATTTTTCTATCTGCTAAAAGTGGCTTTATTATCATGGGTCATAATGTCAACATTAAAAATAACCTGCAATAAAACAATCCTCCTTTAACTGTCAGAGTTCAGCAGACACGAAAGTAATTAAATTCAGATAATGACTGGTCAGATTTCCCTGGCTTGTTGTAATCATCAATCTAAAGAGCAAATCCCAATTTAGAATCTCTGACATTCCAGCTCAGGGCTGTGAATTGAGAATTCATCTCAAATCACTGACAGTGAAGCAAAGTGCTGCAGATTTAGAAGACATAAACCTGTGCTGAATGCTTTTGTGAATCTCTTGCTGAGAAAAGTGAAAATCAGCAACCATAAGCTGTTGAATGAAAGTTCTGTCTTCAGGGAAATAAGTATGTATAAGTAAAAAATAAATACCTAGTTTCCAGACAGCTGTTCTTAGATCAAATTTTATCTGTAAAAAACAAGCAAAGAACCAAAAGCTGGCACAAAATTACCAAAGTTTCCTCACAAACTTCATTATGAATTATGTCTACAGCTTCCATTTTTACATGTTTTTTTCTCTTTCATTAGCTGAAAGTAATAATAATTCTGACTTTTAGGACAATTTTAACTGTCCATTTACTATTCTCAGCCCACAGGCCACTGTGATTTTTCCCACATTTCTGGTTGTATTTCATATCACCTGAAGTTAGGGAAAAAAATTTAGTGCCATATCCTGTAATCCTTACACATTGAAAGCAGCAATTGTGCCACTCATATAAACAGAGATTATATACTATTTCAAGAAACATAGACAGAAATATTCTGAGAGGCTGCAGGCATGTAATTTTTTCTTTTCAACTTGTAATTTTAAATACCAGCACATAATGGTAAAGCCAAGTGAGGAAATCAAGGCATCACAAATGCTGTGAGACAGTGAAACATGGAAGTATCTTGCCTTTCAGATAATATCTCTAAGTTAAGTGCTGCTCTCAGTTCTGATCACATTCTTTTTTAACCATACTGGAAATCATGCAGTCACCTTGGACTAATCTTCTAATTGCTCTTTCTCTATGTTTGCCCTTTTAAATTTATTTATTTATTTTTAATTTTTACCTAAATCACAGTTGAGACTTCTAATTATTAGATTTTTATTTTAGAGGTGGACGTTTTTCACTAGAGAAAACAAAAGAAATCCAGCAACCAGTAGGATATTACTAAGCTATTGAACTACACTACTATCTAATATAAAACTCTTCAACAAATGTGTTTATTTAAAAAAAATAATCTAAAATTTCATTTGAATTTTTGTCTGGTATAATGTATTCCAAGTATGCAGCAGCATACTCAAAGTTGAAAGTGTTTAAGCAGCTTTGATGGGAAAACAAAATGAATAAGTGTATAAAGGTTTTTATTTTTTAAAACTTCATTGATCTCAAAATATTTGTCAAGCTTTCCTAAAAAATCAATAGAAGGCTTACAAGGTGCTCCCTGGTTTTAGAGGTGAAGAGAAACAAATACTGTGTGACAGACTAAGCCATACTCATGGTGAATCACAACTAGGATCAGAACTCTGAAAACTTTACCATATTTCCCCATTGTTTCCATTGCTTTACCATGTGATGTCCACAGGACTCTATATTTGCAGGTTGCTCATGGCTACATATAATAAATGAATTTTTGGGAGATGACACCAGTACTTACAGAGAACTTCCCTCTTTAACCATATGACAAAGGAGAGGGACAATTTCCTATCAAATCCCCAGTGTTCTATCAGAATCACTTTTTCTTCAAGCAGAATTCCTTTTTGGTATATTGAATGGGTGAAATGAAATGTCATGCTCATCCAGCCTTCAATACATAGCCTTGTGCTGCAGCAGTGTGAGGAAAAAGCTAAAGGCTCGGTGACAGCAATAAAATCTCTCTAATGCTGAGATGGATCTAGTCTGCAGAGAAGGAGTGGCTGTGGTGCATACAAATGAAGCAGGGCATTTGGAGGGATTGCAGAGAATCTCATCTGGCTGTCAGCAAATGAGTGAGGCTGTTCACTAAGTACCACACTCTTCAGCTCAAGCAACTGTGTGCAGGAGACAAAAAGAGGTTAGCATGAAGGAAGAAGGACGAGAATAAACAACTTCTCTGTTCATGCTCTGATTAAAACACAGTAAAGGAAAACATTCAAAGTTCAATAAATAGACAAGAGAGTCAAGGCTGATAGAACAGGGCACAGCCAAGAGATTTTTTCATTCATCTTGATGCTGCCAGGACTGTGAGAAGCAGAATGAAACCAGAAAATGATAAACTACTTAAAATATCATTATTATAATATCTGGTGCTCTTTTTGTCTTTTTTCTTTTTCTTTTCTTTTCTTTTCTTTTCTTTTCTTTTCTTTTCTTTTCTTTTCTTTTCTTTTCTTTTCTT